>JAEQBH010001891.1:0-303682 GCA_016808115.1 Tetrastigma voinierianum | reverse complement strand
AGATTGCAAAGAATCAAGACACTGTACTGGATAAAAGCTGGAAATCACAGCATACAATGACCAAACGGATCCCCACTCCGAGGAATGCTAGTGTCAATGAGGCACCCCAAAGAATCCAGTTTATAGGATCGGTTTGAGAGATCAGTAGCAGGTTCTCCTGAAAGAAGCTCTTCAGCACACCTCCCTCACAGATAGGACTCCACGGTGCCCCCGGCTCACATTTCATGGTATGGAGAATGAAAATCCATATCTACACATACGATTTGAGGAAGCATGCATAACTTTTAAGTGATGGCATAACCGATATGGATCATTAGTTGAAAGCATCGCTGACCTCAAGGACAAAAGCCACAAAATATGGCTCAATTCACCGAGGTCGATCATTAGAAATTAAGTTTAGATCTTCTAAAGCCAGAAATTTTCAGTGTGTCAGCACTCAGCTAGTTTTTGAAAGAGGTGATCTGTCCCACGTTTGCTGGCAATGAGAAGTTATCGTACAAGATTCATTGAGACCATCAATGTACGCCCAAACCATTGTTTTGATATGGATGCTAGTGAACTATTTATTGATGGCATGTCTCCACCATAGCCAAACTATTGGAAACCATGTGCGGAGGTAACTTTTTGAGCAAATCAACAGGCCATGGACTTTTGAACCATGTGTGTGGGTCGAACTCAAAAACATGGGATGAACCGAACTGCTGGAAGCCGAAAGATCGAGGCCTTTCACCCACCAAAGGAGGAATTTTTACACTTCTGAGGACATGGAATGAAAGCAAAAATCTCAACCCTTAGCTTGTGGGAAGTGGAGGAGTTAGAAGGAAAGAGGTTCCAATGGCGCAAAAGTGACTGTAACACGCATTGTGCCAACCATTCATCACTTGTCAACCCATCGGCCAATCCAGGGGAACATCATCCTGAGTGCGTCGATCGCGAAGGATTTGAGGCCGAGAAGGGGCAGAGGCAGCTGGCCAATACGCTTAAATCCTAATGCCGTCTTTACGGTAATACATGGCAATTCCACTTTTTAAATCACCCTAATCTCTCCCGGAAACCTAATCCCTCTCACTTTACTCTTTTCGGTAATGTTTGAAGTAGTTCTCTTGCTTCCTAATCACAGTTGCCATTGTCCTTTTCACTTGTTGAACAAGCTATACTAAATTTGAGCAGAAGGGGTACTGTGGAAGAGCTGCAAGGGATAAATGTACAAATAAGACAGAGGATGAGATCAGAGAAAGCAGATTGAACAAAAGAATAGATGGGCTTTGAGAGCACCCTAAATCAAAATTATAACCCGCACATTCAATCACAAGATCAACAAGTTGTTTGGAGATGGGAGAAGGTTCCTTCCCAAACATTGCCAAACCAAAAGGGAGGCAGGTTCATCCAAGAATTCAGGATTGATGAGGTGAAAAGCTAATCACTCGAGGAGGGAAGAGAAATAGGAGCAAATCAGCTGCTCATGATCATTGTGAAGAAACAAGCAAGGAAAAGAAGTTATCTTCTGAGAGGGTAATCATCAAGAAGACCCAGCTGAAGAGAAGCATGCCCCCTTTCCTCACACTACGAGGCAAGAAAAAATCCAAACTAAGCCGGAATTTGGAGGTGTTGATTAGTGCCAAAATGTGCTATTTGAACCCCAATTTTACAGGCTCTTGAGCACATTTTGTGTACTAATTGTTATACTAACTGAATTGGTTATGTTCGGGTCCCTATCGCACTCACGATCGATTAGGGTAAAATTCTTGCGCTTTTACAGCTTTAACATGTTTGTAAATTGTTGAGTCGATCCAAGCACTAAGAATTCAAGTCAACTCAGCATTGCATCAATGACCGTATGAAAGAAGAGTTAAAAGTGAAGAAAAAATGGAGATTATGAGATTTGGTCTCTCAAAGACTGTTTCCTGTACTCAGATCTCCGCGAAAGCACTGCTCCTCAAGTGAAATTTCTGCTCTCCCAAGATTTACGATTGTCGCTTTTGCTACAATTTTTTTGTTTTTCTCTCTTTCTACTCCTTGTTTTAACTACTTATGTTTGGATTGTATGGTATTTCACTTGGTTTAGGGCTACATAAGCCATCCAGACACACTGCTTGGGATGAGATGCTTTTGTCAGAACAAAGTTAGGGTCTCCAGCTTCTCCTGCTTTTCCTTTTCTCATTTTTCTCCTTTCTACATTACAAACACTCCTCCGAGGATGACAACCTGCAGATGGTTGGCTGTAGCCTCTCTTCCTTGGAAGAGGACGGCCATCGGGCAAATCGGTTTGAGGTAATGTGACGGTCCCTCCTCGCTTTAACGCGCACGCATTTATGGTCACAAGTTCCTTACTTCTCACTTAGGTTAAAATCTCTTGCCGCACTTTAATGTGTATTGGTAAAGCTTTGGGTTCAATGGATACTTACCAGATCCACGATGCCTCAGCTAGTTGTCTCCTCGCTATTTACTCATGATTAGGTTTTAGATGTTTTTATCAGTGAAGGAAGATAGAGCACTGAGTTTGAAGCTGCAGAGCCTGTAAGAAAATTCATAGTATTTAGTTTTTGAAGCTAAATTAAGATCCTGTCAGAAATGACTATATGTCATGTTTCCATAACGCTGCAGGAAAAGACCGAGGACATGTTATTGCCTTTATAAACCCCAACCCAAAGGGTCTGGATCAAGGAGTTCTTCCTTATTTTTCTTCATTTTTTCTTTTCACTTGCAAACCACCAACCCATCGTTTTTATCACCACCTTAAACGAATTCTAATTCACCATTTTCGCTTCACTTAACTGTTGAATGAAGAAAACCCATCCCCCCGTGTTCGACCTCAGACCGCTTATACTACGTAGTTTTTGACCATGGGGCAAGAGAGGAATATAGAAATATAAATTTTGTTGATTCCGCATCACCTACCGCGGGCACGTAGGACCAAAATGCCAAGGTTTTGGACGGTGCCTAAGTGCATTTGATTAAGTCAGAATACTTCGTGGATCCCATTGTGTTTTGGTGAATTTCTTTTATTTCATAGTCATTTTTATTTTATTTTCATTTGCTAAAAAAAAATAGCGTTGCGGATCGTTAAGCAATGGTTAGAGCAGAATCCAATTCATGGATCAAAAATTGTATGTTGGTAGCCTGTGTTCCGTGGGGAAAATTGACCTGAGAGAAAATGGAACTCTACATGAAGAGCAATACATTCGTGGAGGAGTAAACTCAGGGCATATATGACAATGAGGGACTATAGACCTCAGTGGCAAAATCGCAACCCCGAGAGAAATCCAACCTGACCAGATCTATGAGGGATTACAGAGATTCATCGGATGAGTGCACCCCTCCAGATAGAAGCCTGCAGATATACTTGGTTCTCACCACCACAAATCCATCACATAATTAATTTCTTCTATTGAGTAGGCCATTTTGGACCTTACCAAACCGGTGGGTGATGTTGTGAAGAGCAAAGAAAATCAATGCTCACTCAAGTCAAAATTGACACTATGAAACAACAAACAAGAGAATTGATGACTCTAAAGTGAAATGGAGATAAACTGATAACTTGCAATGTTCACTTCAAAGCTTACCCAAGATCTGATCATCCAGAGGGAAGAGAGCTCAAGAGGAAGAGGCCTAAGTGACACCATGGAGGAGCAAAGGTCAAGGAAGACTCATTATTGGAACTCTCAGATATTGGTGCCACCGTTCTGGTCCATGGAAGTCTTACACCTTGTCAGACTGAGGAGCAGTGGGAGAAGGAAGGAGGAACCCTAAAGCTATCCCTTTCATTCCAAACCCCATAAATTTGATCCTAGTACCACCGGCCTGTGCCACCCATAACCCATTGCCAAAGGGTACAACTGCCAACACCGCAACAAACTCAAACTCCGCAGCTGACTCATTTTCCCAAAGTTATTCAACCCACTGGGTCATGTGGGAATTCAAGAAGTTGTTGCCAATGTACTGGTGATTTACTACCTCAAAGTTAGAAGATGCATACTGGCACATACCGATTTAGATAGATGAGTCTGTATTGAAACTGATTTATATATCAATCTGTGGTAGATTGAGTTCTCATAGTCAAAAAGAAATTAAAGGCCCATGTAGTTTGGGGTATACGCCTCCCCACTTCTTTTGCTTCATTTTTCTTAGTTTATTTTATATAGCGATTTTATTTTGATTTCTTTAATTTTTCTTTACAGATTTTCTCTAATTTTAGTTAATTTGCGTTTAAATTAATTTTTGTTTTTTCTGTACTTTTCTTAATTTTTCACTAATTTTGCGCTTTAGCAAATTTTGAAGCTCAGATTGAAAATCAAGAAGGGCCAGAGAGTTGTGAGAAAATTTCGCAATCTATAGAGAAAATTCGCAACTTAGCTAAATTCTTTGCTATGTGAGTAATTTCATAGTTAGCTTAAATTTCACTAGCTAGTGAGGGTCTTACCGCTATAGTAATTATTTTATATCTCTTTAATTATGAAGGTTAATAAAGAAGATAGTCTTTATATATTAGCTAAAATCTCTGCATAGCTAAAAAAACACTACCAAACAAAATAATACATTATTTCCATTTTATTTTATTTTATTTTTATATATTAAAAAAAGGGTTTGTTTTTCTTTTATATTATTTTTATTTTCTAAAATAAAATTTTGGTCTCTTAAAAAAATCGTTTTATTTCTATAAAAAAAAAATTATTATTATTAATTTATTTGATATTTCAAAAAATTTAAAATTCAAAATTTTTCGTTATTAGACACAGCTGTGAATTTCAGAACATGCGAAATTTTCATGATGTCACCTCGCTAAGCTAATAAATTTCATGGGGCTAGGAAAAAGCCGCTATGGGGTTCTAATTTTGCCTTCAAATTTGTTGTTTATAACTTCTTCATCCTAACTCTGCTTTAGGCGCTATTGGTAATTGAAAGCGAGGTATAGAATCCAAACATAGCCAATGTAATATTTAGATAGCAGTGAAAGCTAATTTAAATGTCTAACCGTCACCTTTTCCTCTCTTTTCTTCTCCTAACTTGTTTATTTAGTTCAAACGGAGTGAATAAAGGTGTCGATTTGAAAGTTTCATAAGTCTCTTATCCAAGAATGATCATCTTCATCATGAGGTAACACTTCCCCTTTGTTTTTCAATTTAAAGCCAGATGTTTTGAAACACTTCGAGATGCTCGTCAGAGAAAGAAGTATAAAGTGGGCTTCGTATTTTATTCTTTTGTACTATTTTGTGCAAAGCCCATTTTGTGATGTTCGGTTTGTTGGTCTTTCATTAAGTTTGTTATATTTATATATAATCTTGAGTTTTTTTTTAAAATATTGACCCATTTTGCAATCAAAATTTTATGGGTTTTGCCTAACCTACAAGTTTGAAAATTGAAAAATTTGTCCACTCCTATTTGATGTTGCATCGTTCCATCGATGCATAATCGAGTGGATGATTAGCGAACTTTGTTGATTTCAATCTTTCCACCTTACTAACTACACACGCACACAGGCTTAAATGTTAGGGTCAAAATCGCGCAACTCCTTTACTTTACAACCTACTCCTAGTTCATCAATCGCTTTAATAGGTTAAGGACTCTGCGGGAGTTAAGGCCAATGCGTTCTTCGGAAAAAAGAGCAAGAGAAAAGAAAAGAAAAGAAAAAGAAAAAGAAAAGAAAAAGAATAAAATCTGCAACCTTACCTAAAACCCAGCACGGTCCGAGGGCAGAGGATAAAGCCTTGAAGCCCTAGTGTCTCTAAACCTTCACTGTCGGGAGTCGCCGACTTAGTGTTCGGCGCACACTGGTGATATGGATAGTAGTTAGGTGTCTGAGCTTCCAAACACACCCACTGGAACCGTCCGGGCGTGGAACCTCGAAGAGTTTGTGATCGCCTGATCCTTTTGGCTTCTGACAGTCTCAAACCCAATCGTCGGGAGTCACCAAGTGGACCCTGCCATGGACTTCGTGAGGCTCCATTCCCAAAGATCGCACCCTACAACACAAAAAGAACAGAGGAATAAGAGGTGGTCCCTGACTATTTAGGTTGAAGGTATGTTAAAATGTGGTAGAAGTGTTAGGGAGGCTTAGCACTTATTGCTGAGAGCAATCGAATAAAGATTCTTAGATTTTATGAAGTTTCTGATTGACTTACGAGATGGAAACCCTCATAATTTCAATGTCGATATATCTCATTATCTCATGATAGTTATTAGGGACAACTACATTGATTATTCTTACTTAGGTTAGTATTATCACTCATTCACAACCTTTAGAAATTATTTTCCAGAATGCGAGTTTGTTAGTTGTTCACGATGGTTCTTTTTCTTTTTTTCTTGGTTTAGTGAATAGACTAGCAATGTGTCTGGCTGGGGCGGGGTGATTAGTGCCCAAAATGTGCTATTTTGGAACCTTATTGAATAGGCTTTGAGCCACATTTGTATTTATTTATGTATTTGAATCTATCTAATATAGTCAGTCCTTGGTTAGTGTTATCGAGCCCATGATTTTTTGGCAAATTTCGTAAGGCTAGCTAATTATATTAATTGTTGAGTTTGATCCACACGAAGAATTCAAGTCAAACTTGAAGCATTTCAGATCAATGACCAGAAGGAAAAAAGAGCAAAAGTGAAGAAAAAATGGAGCATTATGGTAGATTTGGTTCCCAAGAAGACTGCTCTGTACTTCGTTTCTCCCCCGCATTTCCACGTGAGATTGTTTTTGCTACAATTTGGTTTTTCCTTTCACCTTGTTTTAATCAATTTATGTTTGGATTGTATGGTATTTCACTTGGTTTGTAAGGCTACAAGCCATCCGATACACTATTGGGGAGACGATGTTGGTCGTAAATGTTAGGTTCCAGCTTCTCCGCTTCCTTGTTTTTCCTTCCCTTTTCTAGCATTAACACTTCCTTCCTAGATGATAAATCTGAGATGGTTGGCCAGGCCTCTTCCTCCCAGTGACTCACACCAAGGCCCGCTGGAGGCACCGACGGTCCTTCCTCGTTTTAACGCACTATTTATGGTTGTTTAAGTCCCATTTCCTCACTCAGCAAATTCCTAAGCGAGGCTTTAATGGCTTGGCAAGTTTTTTGTTCACCACTGAGGGCTTTCAATAGATCCACTGATGTTAGTTATCTCTCTGATTATCGATTAGGCTTTGAGATGTGTTTTCTGCTCTATAGAATTATTATAATACTCAGTTACAGTAAGCTTCAAAAGGAAAATCTCATGTGGTTTAGTTTCAAAGTTAAATGGAGATCCGGTCTGGGAAATGACCATATGTCATGTGTTCCCAACTAGGAAAAAGACCCGGTGATTACAGCAGCTGTTCTATAGTCCCTGGTCCAGTGAGTTTCAGATTCTCTGCAGTTCTTTCTTTTTTGAGTTTCTTCTATTTTTTTTTTCAAGCTTTGTAATCCACTAACAATCATAATCGCTTTTTATCAATTACTCAAAATCCAAATTTAATTCACCATTTTTGCTTCTGCTACTCTCTAAACTACTTTACAAAGAAAACCTATCCCCGTGTTCCGAATTCTAGATCAGCTATACTGGCAGGCTTGACCACGCAAAGAGAGTGAAATATATAGGGAATATAGTTTTGTCACATTCCGCATCACCCTACCGTGGCACGAATCGAAGATAAGGCAAGCGAAGGTAAATATTCCACTCGGCTTGATTACGATTGGCTGTATCCAACCATGGGTTCTTTAGTTGACGCGGTATACACAAGAAAGGGCTAGGCATTCAAAATAAAGCCTTCCTAAATCGAGCAAGTCTGCCATAATCCGTGAGCAAAGACCCCGGGCCAACATAAGGATCCAGATCCCCACAATTTCAAATAACATCGAGGGAATTGCATGACAAAGCACTCGCAGACTTAGGTTAAACAGAACCTATTTGCCATACTCATGTAGGCAAGAGGTTGAGTTAAACCTGTCACATTGCTTGTCATTTGGCTGATAGATCAATGAAGATTCCTAAGGGAATAGTTGAGGATGTGTTGAAGGGTAGACAAATTCTACTACCCTAAGAGACTTCAGAGAAAAGCTCGATACCAGCCACACTGTGCAATCACAGCCAATTATCCCTGGGAAGACCATTTTTGGCCACTCGCCACTTGGAATCAACACCGTCAAATGGGGTAATGAATTTATTTGGCAACATGACATTGGAGCTCAATATTTTTCACTGAAAGGCCATAGTTAGAAGTGAAGGGATAGAAGAGATAATGGTGAAGTTCGCCATCGTCGTATATGAAGCCAAAGATCCATCAGAAGAATTAGCCAATCAAGATGAAGCCGCTGATCGGGAGGTCACACGTAAATACCAACGCGCACCGTCGTCCACCACTCTTGAAGAAAATCAACAGAATGGAACAAGAAGAGCAGTCAGAACATTGCTTTCACCACTGGTTATGGAGCTCCTCCTTGACCCTCCATGAGCAGATCAAAGGAAATTGGGTTGGTTTGGTACCATAAAACCAAATTGCAATTTCAAAAATTTTTGCTTATTAAAAAAATTGGTCAATTTTTGATAGTTACTATTTTAGTAACTTTCCTTTTAGTAACTTCCTCGTTTTAGCAATTTTCCTTTTAAGTAGCCTAATAATTTTTATTTTTTAGGTTTTTGATAAATATATTAGTAATTATTTTTATTTTATCTACCTAATTCTAAATTCTATTTTTTTTATTTTTTTTTTTTCTGGGCATGGAGTTCGCTTGGTAGATTTCGCTATTATAGCCAAATTGACTCCTTCGCGCCTCACAGATTATATATAAGAAGAAGTGGGAGGGGGAGAAGCCATCCATTCATTCCATCATTCCACAACCCCCCCCTCTCTGTGAGAGCCACCCCCTGTACCGTGAGCCCCTCGAAGCCTCCAAAGAGCCGCACCCCGCACCAACACTCGCGCCGTCGTACAGAAACAGTCTAAGGATCACGCATGATCGCAGTCCCGTGCCCTTGCTCAGTTTGCCTTGCTGCGTGCGTGCTCGTCCACCTACCAGGCAACAGGCTACACTAGCTCGGCCGCCACCGCCGGACCTGTCTCGTCGTCCCCGGAGCCTCCCCGTTGCAGCCCTCACACTGCCCTGAGCCTGGGCCTTGATGTATGAGGTATTCTTTTCCGCACAGCCCCGGGTTCCAGCCAACAGACCTCCGACTACAGACATGGTCCGCACCCTGGGTGGTTCTCTCTACAAGCCCGGTGGTCTCAAAGACTCTCAGAGATGGAGGGCCCGACACCACTCGGGGTTGTCCGTGGCCCATTCCTCCAGGACTTACCCGCAATTGAGCACTCTGCTGGCCCCAACTCCAGCCTCCCGAGGAGCCAGGGGTTTAGACATCAGATGAGGATTGACTCGGCTCCTTCCCAAAGCATCACTGTGGACATTCCAGAGAGGCCTTGACATCAGCCCTGGAGTCCTCATCATCGAGGTCTCAGCCATCCCTCACCAAGAAGAGGGAGTCATCGCCCCATCTATCGCCAAATTTCTCGAGGATCAAAGCAATATTATTCGTAGGGACCTTACTTTGAACGAGGCTCCAAGGCCAAAGAGATTTTCATGAGAGTCAAGCGACGATAGGTTTAAGACTGACCACGACCCCTGGCTCGCAGACTCCATGAGACTGGACACGCATTACTCCCGCCGGTCATGACACACCGAGGCGGCTTCTACTATCCCCGTAGTAATTTCGGCTCTACCACTCCATGACTTGAGGCCGAGTCCACTGAGCTTCCACATTGATGATAGATAGACTAGCAAGACTGAGCAAATGACATTTCAAATACAGATTAGCCTTCCGCAGCAAAGCACGTCGAGGATATCTGATCGCCACAAACATATAGCTGATGGTCCACTGCCCGCTGTGAGATACCACGCAGGACCAAGCATTTTTCCTAGGGCTCGCCGGGACAAGCTCGGATCACCTCCAGCCACCACCCATTCACATAAAGACTACGCCTGTGTTAGGGTTACACTGAGGCTCCTCAGACGGATCTTTAGGATTCTCGTTCATTCCTCCGAGTCGGGTCATGACACTCACGCACTTTGAAGATAAGGTCCACCGCAAGGGCCTAGCTCGAGCTGAGAGTCTATCATTGTTGATGCCGCTACTACTGAGCCAGGTCCTGGAGCATTTGGGATTCTTGAGAGCTCAGACAGAGGAGGATCAGATGCCCTCAGTCCCATTCATGGAAGGAAGCAGAGTGATAAGTTGGATTTTTTTCCTCCAACAAACAGTGACCTCGTGAGGAGGCAACAGACGAGGTGGGAGGAGAGGATCCCCGAGGAGAGATGATCCGATCCCACGTAGAGGTGAGAGGAGCCTGTTGATGTATCTCCTCTCTCCCTCCTCCACTTCCTTCACCCCAATTCTTCACCGACACTCCCGGCCCTTCATTCAAGCAAAGATTCTCCTGGGAGCATGTCTGATGTCACCGAGGAGCTAGCAAGAGGAGGGCTGTCCAGGTTGTTAAGCCAGCACTGGTTTTGATCAGTTGACATTCTTGAGTTCTAGACTACTTTGAGCAAACATCACACACCATGCCCCACACAGATCATGAGTCACCCCCGGTCTCCCGCCGATCCCCCAGAGATTGTAGAGATTCCACAAAGCAGCCGCCTCCTTAGACATGCTGGCGATGGCAGCCAGCCAGCCTTCGTGATCCACTCCCACCGCAAAGACTGAGGGTGGTCACACTCCCGTTCCTCTAACTTTCCTTACCCCATGACATGCCTCTACTCTCTACGAGGAAAATTTAGAGTTAGAGTAGTCTTCATTATAAGCTTGTGGCAAGCAGCTTTGTCAACCCGCCACTATTTGGTACGGTGATTCATGATTGTGCCTCATTAGAAAAGGATATTTCTTTGTTATGTTTAGCTACATTAACAAGGAATTATTTACTTGTTGTTTCCCTCATTTGCTACATCAACACTTTTACAGCATTACTCTAGCCTACTACATTTTTGTAATCATTTTTGTTCAGATTTTAAAGTTTACTTCAGCTAGTTGAAAACAGCTTGTACAAGCCACCCACAGTCTAACATTTCCACATGATTTGAAGTTTTGGCCTAATTGAGATTTGTAGACCAACCTTGAACATTCTTGAAGTGACCACACACTATTCACTGACCAGTTAAAAATTCACTGTGGTTGCGGTTATATACCTCCTTCCACTTTAAGTCGGTTTTAAATTTGCTTGACTGTGAATCTTATAATAGGTTTGTGTTACCCATGCATGAAGACCAAATGAAGTCTTCCAAAAGGAAAAGAAAAAGCAAAAGAAAAAGAAAATAAAAGCCGCAGGACGCTTAAATTTCTGAACCCCGAACACGGTTCGAGGGGTATATGGCGAAGTTTTAAAGCCCAGGTTTCGAAACTAGACTGCTGGGAGTCACCGACTTAGTGTTCCGCTTACAACGTGGGTGGATGGTTGAAGCTTAGCTGGTTGTAGAGCTTCATTCTGCCTGGTTCAGTCCCGGGCAGGTCAGTTTTGCAGTTATGATCTCGCTTGATGCTCAACCTTATACTAGTTGGGAGTCATCAGACTCATACATCGGATTTTGGTGAAGCCTGAAGTTTCATATCAACCCTGGCTACTGCAAATCAAGAAGAAATAAGAGCTTAGCCAGTCCTTATTTAGTTGTCACATGAAGGCCATGGCAAAGAGCCAGTCGGGTGGAATAGCTTGTGGCTTTAGTCGGTCAAGCCGGTTTACCCAGAACACCAGATTCGGGTGAAAACTGTGCCGACTTTTGGGACCGGCTGTCCTAAAACTCTGTCTTTACATGGCTCTTGCCCTTTCATGACCTATTTCATACAGTGTGCAAATTATTCATGCAAAGGTAGTTTTATCAGTATTACTACACTTTTGAACCACATACACTCTTTGTAAAAGCACAAAGATGATCCTATTATTTTAGCATTGCTATGGACGAAGACAACGTGACTGTTGGGGTGTGATTAGTGCTCTCCAAAGGTTATTTTGAGCCTCTATTCATGATAGGTTTCTTGAGTTTGCAGACTAATCATATGAATTAAGCCAATTGTCATATGCATGTCCACTTAGTGTTTTTTTGATTTGTTTCAGATTGCTTTTGGACAGCTTTGCAGGTCTTAGGAACTTCCACAAGAAGCTTGGCTTATCAAAATAACGCTGAGAATCTCGATGATTTACCTGAGAAATGAGACGGAGTGAAATGTCAAGATGCGGCAGGAGAATTGAAGGCAAAGTGATGAATAAGGCGGCAGTGAAGGGATGATGTGAGTAAAAGCAGAAGTGAAGTGAAGCTGGGCGATTTTCACGAGTGATTACGTAGGTCATTGACAGTGAAGCCAGAATCAGACAGGGGCCTGTAATCCAGATAATGCCATGAGTAGTGTCCATAAAGAAGGAACGACTGTTCTGTTAAAATTCAATTCTTCATGATGTCTGTTAAAAATTGAAGAGCGAAATCTCATTAGCCAGCTAAATCACCATTCCTGAAGAAATCTCAATCGACTATCCTAGACTCATAGGCTGGTAATAAATCCCCAGATACAAATCCTCAAAATTTCAGCTGGATTTTTGAAATAAACTACTCACGCTTGACAAATTACCACTTTGTCCCCATTTGTAATTTCTGCACATTTTAGGTACCTTGTCATTTCAACATGGGGTTGGCTAAGTATAAGCCCCTCAACTTTGTAACCCTATAACTTTTCGATGAGGTCAGGCTTCCGCAATCTTTTCATTTCAGTAGTTTTATTGTGCTCTCTCTCCTCTTCCCCTCATTTTCTCTCGGTCATAAACCCCCTGAGGATGACAACTCAAGGGATGCCAAGTAAGTTTCAGAAGCTTTTGAAGAGAGGTTGCTAGCTTGGTTTCTCGGGTCGCCGGTGTCATTCACAAGCCAATGTTACAGTACAAAGATTTGGCGGTTCTGAATTTTCTAATTATATTTTATTGTTTAATGCTTTCTTTGTCAATACTTGTCATACTTAAGGTTCAAGGTATCTTTAATGTAGATGCACTATATTCTTAGACGTCATTTACGAAGCCATTAAAAAGAGGCAACGCTAGGTTTCCAATCGAATGGGACTATCGCAGAGGATTTGGTTTGACTCAAATAGGAGTGGTTCTAGGTTAGGTTTTATAGCTAAACAAAGATCCTATTTTGGCTTTGACTAAATGTCATTTGTCTCTAATGCGTATAACAACCTGAGACACTGTAATATTTCTATAAGTATTGTTAGTGACCCAAGCTTCAAGGCTACCATTTCACATTTTCATTTAAGCCACATACGCAATCAAAGAACAAACAACCTCCACGCTTTTAACCAAATCCAAAAATCCAAACAAAAGCTCTACCATTTCAAACACCGATGAAAAATCATTCAGGGATGAAACCCATCCCCGTGTTCGACTCTAGACCGCTATACTGGCCAAAGAAGTTTCGATCACGTGGCAAAGAGAGGAACATAGGAAACAGCCATTGTTGATTCCGCCTCACCCTACCGTAAGTACCGAATCAATTCCCAAGTATTCTTCACCTCTGTCGATTGTTTTTCGCAGCCTGGGGCGTGATTTTTGATATTCTCACTGCCTTAAGGTCCTTAAATGGATTTGGGTTTCTAAGAAAGGTAGTACCGGATTTTGTTTCTCCCGAGGACTATTGTGTGGCGGTACACAATCGAGATCCCGATTTGTGGCAATGGCACTTTCTTTGTTCGAGACCGTCTTCATAGCCCAATCCAAAAATTTTGCATTGTCATGTCGGCTATTCTTTTAGCTAATAGACTTGTTGAATGCTCCGTTTGACTTGCTCATAAGTCATTAGCCTAGTACTCTTGTTTACAATGTCCCATACTATTCAATCCAAGACTGGTCTCCTTTTTTCTACCCAGTCCCATTCTTCATCTTTTTTTTGGGTATCCCTCCATATTATGGTCCCTTCTTCTGAGCTCTACCTCCATGTACTCATCCCCGAAAGCTGTGCTTTGAGCTTTAGCCAGTTGTCTCTTCTTTCATCTTTATGTTTCTGATTTTAGCACCTCTTACCGCCCGCATTATTACACTGGGTGTTCCGAACTTCCAACTTGTTCCCAATGGTTTTGTTCTAACCGAGGGCATTCAAGATTGACTTGGGCTTCTCTGCTTTTGTCATTTTCGATGAACTCTCCTATCGTACTAGTCAGCTCTTGAATCCCCTTCTTCCATCTCTCTTCCTCTCCGTCTCTTTTGACTAATGGTCACCCCGGCCAATGCTTTTGTGATGCCCTAGGGTATGTTTCTTTCTTTCCCATTCCCCCGCCTCAACTCCCTTAGAAGGTACATACATGGTATGGTGGTGTGGAATCAATCCTCTACAGTTGCCTGAGTAGCTTAAAAATGGACTTTCAATTATTTTCCCACATTTATTTTCTACACTCTTCAAAGAATGCACAGAGTGAGGATTTTTTCATCCCTTCTCACTGTGCTGAGGTGCTTCGATGGCAAAAGGACATAACTGATGAAATAGAACTATATTTTATTTTTTTTTCTAGTTAAGTCTCTATAGAAATGGATTGTATAGGTTTTATTTTCCTGCTCTTCCACTTCTCTCTTTTCCTGTCAATGTGTCTACTATCTTCCATATAACTGCTCCTTTAGTAGTTTTTCCAACTTAGAGTTTAGTTTAAAAGGAAAAATGAGAGAGATTTTGTATGAGTTTAGAGGGTTGATGGTTTGGAGAAGGTGGCCCTTTCAGCTTTCAAAATTTTCTATTTATAATCCAACTATTTGTCGTGTCTTCATTAAATGTCGACAACACCTGCCTAGGTTCAAGTATATTTTTGGGACGCGATGTCGGACATACATAAATAATTGCTGGCGGCAGAGTTTTGCAATCAATTGAAAAATCACAGTTAAATGTTCGCTGACATTGAGAAGAATACAAATATTCTTTTAGTGAGCCATTGAATTTATGTCACGACAATGAAAATATGAATATGAAGAGAATTTATAGTTTTGTTAAATTAGCTCAGCCTGATCATGTCGCCAATAAAGAAAGTATTGCTGTGACATTTTACTAAAAATCTTCCGCACTGCATCTTATCCAGTTTTCACTCAAGATACATTTAAAGCAAGATGTATTCACTCATACTCAACATAACATACTTGTGCAAACTCATTTAATCAACCAAGAACCTTAATGCAAGTATGAACAAACTTTCATTTCTTTATTCTAAATCATTCATAAAGATGTTGTTCAGAATATCTAAAAAAATTTGAAACCAATAAAGCTACTATTTATTGTCTATATTAAAATAAAATCACATTCCCCCAAACTTCATTTATGCATTATCATTAAAAACAAATTGAGGGAAATAGAAATACTCCCCTTTGTAGCTATTTTATGCATTTTTCAAATTTGAGATAGTAAGTTTTTAATAAAATTCATCTTTAATACATAGCTTAATATCCTAAAATCAACAACGATTTAAAAATGTGTAATTCTACATAATTGAAGTTTGTACTAAACTCACAACATCTTAATCAACACTAAAAATTAAACTAAAATTTTGCTTCGGGTTACCTTCTAAGAAGCTTCGCCATCGTCTTAGCTAGACATTACGATAATTTATTCATTTTCAACATCTCTTATGCTCTCAGTCTCGGCGCTCTTCCTCGACCCTTCAATGCCTCCTTCCTACATCTTCTTGTTCTTGCACCATTGTCCTCTAAATGAAGCAGGTGTAAATCTTGGATTTGTCTCACTAACAGGAATACATTCCTGACTGGTCTGCATGAAAGGGCTAGTCACTCACTTGAGTCAGTTCCTAATGAAGGACAGGTATTGCTTGAAACATAGCATAAAGCAGTTTTGAAGCCTCGAAGTCTCGCAGTGTCTTCTCAGTGGAGTTCAAAATTTTTGGGAGCTTTATAGCGAATGCAAAGATCCGATCTTCAAATGACTGAGCCATTTTCCACTCGATATTCTCCCATTGTCCTCTCATTGCGACTTTTGGAACCCGGCTGAGCATGTTTCACTGGTAATTCTATCCGTGTTCAGGGTCTGTGCCTCCACCATATGAAAAAAGCCATGGTTCCTAATGCTGGTGTACAGGTGTAGGTAAGTTGGGGTTAGGCTTAGGCGATAACTTTGCTCACTCATACTTGGTCTCCTCAACTCGGTAAGGCTCTTCTTCAACTGTCCCTCAAATCGTCAGGCTAGTTTTGTTTGCCTCACTTCTATAGGTGGCTGCCTTCTTTCATTGCTTCCTCAGCTTTTTCATCATTGCATTCAAATTAATCAAACCACTTTTAGTCTCGCTACTCCTCGGGGTTTTGATGGAGCCTCAGGTGCTGCATCATAAAGGTCTTCAATCAGCTGTCTTTGCCCTCCTTGCACTTCTTCTCTTAAAAGCTCCATAAGAGATGCATCAATTATACCCGAGGCATAATTCATGGCATGATAGAATATACTATCCGGTGTGGAGTCAATCTAATGCAGAGCATAGAGTAGTTTTAATAGTTCTTAAATCTTCTCCCACGCATTGAAGAGACTCTCTCTCCCCGATTGAAGATAATTATTTCTTTCTCTCAACCATTGTGAAATGAGGAAAAAAATCTACCTACATAGCTCACTAATCCTCTTCCTAAGTGTTCATTGATCCCACTGGCAATGACTCAAACCATGTTGCTGCCACATCTCATAGTGAAAAAGGGAAGAGCTGCAACTTGAGTACTTCTGGTCTCACCCCATTCAGTTTGATTGTGTTGGCCATCCCCATGAATCTCCTCAAATGCTCATTGGGATCTTCAGAGGGATGACTAGTGAACTGGTGTTGTTGTACCATGGTAATCAATACTGACTTCAGCTCAAAATTGTTGGCTTCTATGGCATATTGTCTTACTGTAAAGTACTCCATCTTTTGATACTGTGCCCTTAAAGTCCTCTATAGTATTAGCTCGATTTCTCTCTACTTTTTTCTTCTTCTTCTAGAATAATAGCAATCTTTCTATAGATTTGCCATACTTCCGATTTCCCAGAACTGATCTTCCCCGACTGAGTGTCTTCAATTTTGTGTCTAAAGACAACATATCTCGCTTATGGTTTTCATGCATTTAAAATCTTCCGTAAATAGAATTACACAGATTTGAAGAATTATGTGGAAAAAGTTATATCCATTATTATAGAACATGCCGCAGCTTCTTGGCTATCGCTATTAAAATTGTTTTGAGATTTTCAAACAACAATATCAAAAAGAAAAAATGTCCAAATTAGTAACCTTTCAAGTTAGAATATTGATCTTTAATTGATTATTTTGTATCCTCAGGTACCCACGCCAAACTTGTTAAAAAACCAAATTATATAAACAATGGTGATATACTACAATCTAAGACAGTTGTTTCATCCTTCAGACATGTTAAAATCCTAGCAGAATTAAGTTATAAGGATGTGATCCGTGTGGGCGCCAACACTTTGCACGCCACACAAGAACTTTTCATCCATGGCAACAATGCCAAAACTTGTCAAGACCATTTTCATATTGAGGAAAGATGGAATTGTTACTTGTTTTTAAAATGACCTCCATTTAAAATTCCAGCGTGTGGTTTGGACACCGCAAAGTGCATAGGTTGTACAAGTAATAAAAGGGGGGATAATAAGTCCGGTATATATCGCTCCTATCAGGAAAGATGATAAATCAAAAGACAACCACCCTAAATTACTCAAGATCATTACTATTTGAACGCCATCAAGTGATGATAAGATACTAGTTAGATCTGTGGTTTAACTTTATATTGAAAAGTAAAGTTTGATAAAATTTGGGGTTGAGAATTCAATGGAGGAGACAAACTAAATGGATCAATTAGTAACAATCACTTTCAAGAGCCGATTCATAGCTCAACCATAAATCGAAAATCGAGTTTGTCAAAGACAAGGTAGTATAGTTTGAATTTCTCCGTCAACCATACTTTTCACTAATTAAAGGTTCATATTCATTTCTAAGACATGATCCTAATCAATTACTTGTAATATGTAACCCGCTTTCTAAGATTTAAATATTTTTCCTTTTTTAGTACTTCATACCGTATCTTAGACTAAAGAATTCCCGCTCCCATGTGATGATATCGCAAGCCTCTCCACTTGATTGACAATTTCATCCTACACTTCATGAAAATTTCCATCTTTTGATTAGATTCAATTTAACACCTGATCAAAATCAATTCACAAAAAGATGAGAGACCTCCTCGAGAGTGATTAAAACAAATTACTTATTCAACTTTCCTTAACGTATAAGTAAGCCAGTGATCTATTTCGAAAGTAATCTTCAAAGTTCATTAGTTCCATAGTATTAGTCTACCATACCGATAAGGAACTGCTTACACTTTCAGATTCTCCATCTCAATACTAGAGGGCCTTCTAAAATCGAGGATATAAGATTTTGTATTAGGGGTACACTATACTTCAGTACCGAGAACAAGTAAATTTATGCACACATTAAATAAATTGGAGAATTGATTTAAAGCTCACCTTATGCGTTGAAATGACTATCATGAATGACCATCGAGCTCAATCTTTCAAAACTCCGGTTTACTTATACGCTGACTAACTGATCAGAAAATCTTCACTAAAATCATAAAACAACTCTAAATAATTGAACCTATAAACTTTCTAAAGATCCATTTAAATCAAACAAGAATGAAAAAGAGAGTAATTTATAAAGAAACATTCCAAATAAGCTTCACACTATAGTACAAAACCCAAATCCAAAAGAATAGAAAACTAACAAAATAAAACTATATTAAGCTAAATCTACTAAATGAAATAAAAGAAAAAATAAAAGGTACAAAGAGTCTTCAATCACCTATAGAAATCCCAGAGCTGCCACTTAAAAGTCATGAATGGGCCTCTATATGTGTTTATAGGGCTTCCAATGTCAGTCTCACTTCATTAATCGCATTGTGATCCTGAAAATTCCTGCCCAAATTGTCTTTGCCGCATAGAAGAAAGCTCGCTACAACAGAGCTGCGGTCTTTTGGTCGCGTTTTGTCATTTCCTTGTTTCACGCGACCGTCGCTTGTGGTTTGTTCTCGGATTGTGTCGCGACTTACTGCGATGTCACGCATATAAATTTATTTGAAGAAATTTTGTTCTTACGCGATCGGACGTTTCGTGTCGCAACACCAAACCCGCTTGCACCTGTACTTCATGTCTTTGTCCTTCTCTGGAGTCATACACAATTTTCCTGTCATAAAAACATTTACTTTTAAGCCCGGCACTTCCGCTTACGACATGATTTCTTGAGTCCTAGCAATTTCTATATCGTGGACAGAAAAACTCTGGTCGCTACGCACTTTATTTCGATTTTGTCGCCATTAACCGTTTGTCATGCACAGAATTATATGTTGCGGCCATATTCTCGACTAATTTTCAATTTTCTACAATTGAGGTCACACTAATTTTCCCTGCCGTGACAATTATCATTCCACAGCTGATATCATATATTAAAGTGAATTAACTCTTAATTATGTCGCACAAGACCCTTCGTCGCCATTCTTCTTGTGTTGTTTCTTCACACACGGCCATTTAATTCAATTACTTCATGTTTTTTTGTTTGGAGAATATTAATTTTATTCTAATAGGTAGAGATTTTGTTGCCTTTTGCTTGTATCCTGGAATGTTATGTCAGTGATGAGTTTCTTTATTACGACATAAATTTCCGAGCTTGGTTTGAGGTCAAAACTTTGTCATCATAAAACACTTGTCTCACGGACTTGTGTTGTATCTTAGCACTTTCATCGCTTAATAAAGTTAACCTATTAATTGTTAGCCCTTATGTCGCGATAGAGGAAATCTTGCATGATACGTACTCCTTTTGCGTATTGAAGCCAGATTACAGTTAAGCGTTTTTTCAGCATCTTTCTTCAATAATGTTATACACAAAACTTTGTCATGACAGAATTTCTTCCATTGAGCTATGTCTGAACTTTTGTTGTGACATTTCAATTGTTAGCTATTATATAGTCTTCTTCTGTTTGTCAATTTTGTGCCACGACAAAAAAAATTTATGTCGTGACACAGACTATTTATTTTCCACCTTTTACTTTTTTCTCGCTGCTTTCTATCTTTTTCAAATAACACCAAAAACATGTGCTGGTGAATATTTTACAATTTGGGCATACAACAGATTCTAAAATTGTTAAAATATACTAAAAATGGATTAAAATATATGAGTTTAAGACTCATCAACATACAATTTCACTGAGATTATCCATGATAGATAATTGATGAGTCTTAAACTCATCTATTTTTAATTCATTTTTCTCAAGCTATTTTAGTATCTTCAGATCTATTTGATAAATTATGAAATATTTACTTATCTTTTAGGTTTTGCGTGTTTTTAATTCAAAAGAAAAAATTCCAAAGAGAAAGAAGAGAAAAGAGCAATTACAAAGAACACAACAGAGGTTTTAGTCAAACAAACTTCCAAGCAATGGCAAGGAACTCATCGACAATAATTTCCTTGTCACAAATCAATGGGTTTGAGATGATGATAGAGTTTATGGTTACATAAAGAGAAGTGCGGTCGCAAACGTAAAAATGGGCGAATATAACGTCGTACCGGAGACAAATAAAGTTTATGTTATATAAAGTTAGTTGATTAACACGTTGAAGAATTGCCATGACAAAAAGTCTTACTACTATAAATGTGAAACAAGAAGAAGGTAAAATTTATTATGAGGCGTATCTTCTATCACGATAAGAAATAAGAGCAACAGAAGAATGATTGTTATAGGAAGTTTATTTTACAACATATCGAAGAATATAAGGTAAAATTCCTCTGGTCATATTAATTCGATTATTACAACATGGAAAAGCGAGTTGAGACAAGAAGAGCTTCAAGAAAGATTTTTATTACACAAGGTGATATGTTAAAGTTGAAAGAAGAAGAAACTCGTCGGGATAGATAAACAAGGTCGCTACATGTGATGCTTGGTTTTAGCGAGTTGACTAGTCGCAACAAAAGAATCCACTGTTGCGACATATCAAGCCGGAGAGGTTTTCTTGATGTCATGATAGGAATCTTAATGTTGTGACACAGATAAGTTGAACACGGAGAATAAGGTCGTGATGTACTTTCATGTCATCAATGGCCAGATTCCAACATGTGGGTGCCAGAAAGTCCGGGTCAGCAAGATAACAAATCACAATAGACAAAGATAAGCCGACATAGAAAAGTCCCGCTACGACATAACAACCACAGTCAATGGCAACAAACATCGATTATGACTATAAGAGGGCTGCCAGTCGCAACATCAAAATGAAGTTGCAACAAGAAATCAGGTTGGTGGCGATAAAAATCCTATCGAGACACTTTCAGGTCATGGCTTTAAATTAGATAATACAAGAAACATTGTTGCAATACAGAACTAAAAGAGCGCCGTCGCACATGTCGTCGCACACCAAATTGAAGAAGCTAACACGTAACTCCCGCCACACAAAAACTGGTTTGATGTCGAGATAACTATTCAAGGAACCATACATAAGATTGTTGTGACATAGAACGGATAGAACAACAGACTTTGCAAGACAGATTGTTAAGGAGCCAAAGAAAGATCTATCGCGACAGAGGAAACTTTGTCGCAATAGAATGAATATGCTGAAGAAAAGAATACTATCGCGACTAATGAAACTCTGTCACGACAGAATCCAAGAAGGAGCACAGGGAACAGGTCGCGACAGACGACTACATGCTAGAACAGGGACCTGTGATGAAGATTGAAAACTCTATCGTGACAAAACTTCTAGGTCACGATAAAGAATGCAATCTGGGCAATAATTTTAGGGATCCATAATTACGTAGCTCTGAATTTAGGCCCAAACTTCCGGGGCTTTATAACAGAAACAATTTGTGGAAAGTAAGGTAGGGAGGAGAAAAATGTATATCTGGGAGTCGAGGACTTTTTTATTATATTTTATTTTATTTTATTTTTCTTTTTCTTTCTTCAGATTAGATTAAGGTAGGAATTTGACTTGTTTAATGGACCTAAAACAAATAGCTAATTGATCGAGTATAGAAGTTGGAATTAAATTGTTGAAATTCATTTCCAATTATCGGTTCTAATCCAATGAATTCTAGACAAAAGTCGAATTCATTTTTAGTTGGATTGATAGTTGAATTTTCTATTAGAATGAGTGGTTTACTTTGATTCATTAGAAAGACATATCTTCTGCAAAGATTCGATGTTAGTTATGGTATTTTCTTCGTGACAATTATAAAGAAGCTCTTCTGTTAGGTCTGAATTAGTTTGAATGGTGAGGTTCATGAAGTGAATTGTTCCTTAATATTAGAAACTATCACCCATAAAAGGACCGGTTATATGGCTCTGATTTCAGGAGGCCCCTCTCCTGAAAGTGACATAGAGATGAGATTCTTTGAGAGTACTGAGCAGCTTACTAGTGTGATGAATGAAAGGTAAAACTCATTCATGTGCTTTTGAGTTCATTTCATGTTATTTTGTGTAATTTCATATACATATTCATGTAAAAACTATAAGATTTCTCTCTAAACTTGGTTTTGTAGGATTGGTTGATGAAAAGCAAGGACGGCAAGAAATGAGCAATATATTTCAAAAGAAGAGCTGACCTGAGCCCACAGCCAGGCCACTTAGTAGTATACTTATAAATATATAAATATCAATGGTCAAATTCCTCATTTTGAATTCTAAATTCAAGATTCTAATCGAAGTACCATACACCTAACCGAGTTCAATGGAAGCAGTTGGCGGCCCCACGTTGGAAGAAGAAAATAAGGTTGTTTAGAAACTATCGCGACCAAGCAAGTCGTCAGGACTGGGAAACTCGTCGACTCAAAACTACAAGGTCACAACCGTGAAACCTTGGTCATGACCAAAAAAACTGTCGCAACCAGCTTGTCGTATCACACCAAAAAGTCGAGAAAACTAGCTGGATATTTTGACTCATATTTCTAAATTTTCATTTCACCTATAGACTATATATATATACTCGTTTTTAGATAAAGAGAGTTTGTGGAAGATTGAGAACCTCTCATGGGGTTTCTCTAAACTCGCCATTTTTTCAGTCATTTCACATATTTTGATTTTTGCAGATCTTAGGAGCAATTTTTTTGTAGGAGCTTTTGTGGCCGGAAGATTTGGTGAAGTTGGGTAACAGAGATTCGTATTTCACTAATGTTCAGACAAAGATTGAAGTTAACTGAGTTTTTCTCTCATAGTTTTCCTCTCTAAACTTCACCCATTTTTTAGTTTTACCAGATTTATTTTAATAGATCTTGGAGTAGTTTTTAGAGCATATTTTTATTTTCATTGAAGAGATTTCTGTACAGACTCAGACATTCAATTTATTTATCAATATATTAAGATCGAAGCCTAAGTTAGATTTTTTTTATATTACTTTGTCTCTTGATTCTTTCTTCATTTTCTTGTTTTTGTTTATGATTATGATGACTGAATCCAAAGAATGAAACATTAAATTGTTGAACATTCAGATTTTACTTTTTATTATTTTTGTGGGTTTTGAAAATCTGAATTTATAATTGGTATTGTTTATATTAGAAGATGGACCCTGCAAAGAGTTGTATCTTTGCTCCGATTTCAAGAGGCCCTCCGAGTGACACTATGATGGAGATTCCTCGAGTAAAAAAGGAATTTAGGGGTATGTTAGACTAATATTAGAAACTAATGAACTCTAAAAGACTACTTGATAGATCAATAATTTACCATGGTGTGAGGATTAATTAAATGATGTATCGCTTAATGTTTCGAGGTCTCACCAAAATTGAGAAGGATCTTTGATCTCATAGTTAGCAAAGATCTAATTGTTGATAGAAAATTTTATTAGATTTGAAGGACGAGGCACCATAATTAGGATTGGAGAAGGCTTGTATATTAGTCCCACTATGGGGGCAAGAATTCTTCTCACCAAGAAATGGTTGGTAAGCATTGAAAAGAAAAACAATCAAATCTAAGAGTGCTAAATTTTACTAAGTAGCTATTTAGACCTATTTGTCCTAAAAGAATATGGTGTGTTAGATAGTGAAATGTATAGGAAAAAAGGTGAGAAATCCAAGCTATACTACATTAGTTTTGGACAAATCTAGTATCTAACTCACAATTGTCATTTTCAAGAAATGCAAACTGCTTTGTGAATAATTATCCCTATCCAGCACTCTTCATACCTGTGACTCTCTTCATAATTTTTTAGAATTGGTGAATATTTATATGGTAAGATTTTAGATTAGTTTTAAATCGCTTGTTTCAATTAAATTGCTTATTCCACATCCCATTTGGATCGCTTAAATAGTGAAGAGCCTTGTAATCAAGGTGATCAAATTCCACCAGAGAGTCCATCCTCAGTGGGCACGACATCCGCACTCCCAAAGTCCACTTTATTACTTGTATGAACCGTGGTTTGTGAAAGGGTTATGTTAACACTTTCATTTCAGCTGAGCACACTTACTTTTGCTCAAATCGCTTCTCAGCATTACCACATTCACTCCTTAAGTATATTTAGTAACAGCCGCTTGGTGAGATGCCAGACTAACATTGAAGAACTAATGAGCTCGAAAGATTACTTAGATAAATCCTCAATTTACCATGGCTCTGAGAATGAGTTCTCCCATTGGTTCGGGAGGAATGATCTTTGATCCTCAGATAGCTTAGATCTAACTTTGAAAGTTTGAGAATTTTTAAGATTCAAGGATGAGATATCATTCATCTTGTAGAAATCTGGCAAAGAGTTCCTATCCCGGGAAGCAAGAAATCGCAGCCATAAGAAATTGGCATGCAAAGATTGAAAATAAAATACCTGAGATCTTATAAAGAAATTCTTTATTATAAGTAATTTTATTAGAAACATGAATAAAAAATGAACATGATACTCTAATAAGTGAAAAGTATGGTTAAAGGAGAAATCCAAACTATACTACCTTACCTCTTTGACAATTTCAAATTCCAATTTATGATAGAATCGAATTAGATTATGATGAATTAATAATTTTCACAAAGAAGGAAATCCTAGTGTCCACTTCAGCAATAACTGCCCACTTAGTTTATGTTTATAGGGATTTTAAATTTTTCCTGAAAGGTATGAAATTAGAGAATTTTGGTTCAATACGGAAATTTATGAAATGGAAGTTAAAAGAAGAACTGGAGTAGTTAGGGTACTGAATTTAAAAACTTTTCAATCTCATGGGAACCCATATCCGGACTTATAGGTCCACTTTATTATTGAATACTGTAGACTTGTAGATACATTCAAGCTAAATCTTTAATGAATTCATTGACAAATCCATTTTTCTTATGATACAAGTTTATTTTTTGATCCAATTAAGTTTTTGGTGCCTTTACTAGATTAGTATATAGCTTCAAGGGTAATGGGTGTGCTCACTTTGTATATATTATTCGTCTTTAATGTTATGAGGCTGTCGTGGTTTAGAAAGGATAAATTTAAATATCAATATTTTTAACCAAAAAGGTATTTACTTAATTTGACATTTTTGATTTTTTTTTTTTGAAAATCACAAAAATTAGTTGATTAGGCAAGAGTCAGAAGCTACCGACATTTTTCTATGAGCTTATGTAGATAATTGTTTCCACATAATTCTTTTGATCTTAGTGTTCTATTTCAGAAGATTTTAAATGCACATAAGACAAGAAGCAAATTTATGCCTCTCTAGACACTAAAATTGAGAGAACACTACTGCACTTGAGAAGGATAATCCAGCGTAATCTAAAATATGGAAAATCAAGATAATTAGTGTGCTATTCCAAGTTAAGAAAAGTAGAGAAATTAAAGGTTTAACACTACGTGGGAGGACTCAGAGGCCTATTATCCAAGAGGATTAGCATTTCTATTGGGAGACAACTATTAATTAGTTAAATAATTTTGAGCTAAAGCCGCATTGATTACTATGAGCAACAACACCACTTCATAGGTCACCTCCTCGAAGATCCTATAGAGCATATGGGGAGATTCATGAGGATACAACACAATCAAGATGAATCTATATGAGACTGAGTGATAAAGCTATGCCTTCCCCTTTTCACTGAGAGATAAGAAGAATGTTAGATGGTTTGATTCATTGCCAATGGGATCAAAGGGAACACTTGGGGAAGAGTTGGTGATATTTATATGAAAGCAAATTCTTTCCTCCAACTCAATCCACTGTTAGAAGAGAGAAATAATTTGCTTTCGAGTAGTGGGGAGAAGAGGATGCCTCTATAATGCATGGGAGAGATCTGGTGGATCACGATAAAAGAGTAATTATGGAAGAATAGATTTGATCATTTAGATGGAGATATTGCGTATGAATTATACCCCAAGGTATAATTGGATGCATCTTGTCAGGAGATTTTAAAGAAGAAGTGCAAAGGAGGTGCAGGTGTGATTGAAGACTCCATGAATGTCAATATAAGTTCTTATCCAAGTTTCACGATAGCAAAGTAAGCCGTAGGGAAGTGATTTGATTGAGCTAGGCCAGAGGATCGCTTGATAGAAGCAAAATCGATGAAGATAGAATAAACTGGAAATGAATGAATAGAAGATTTACACTTCGCATTGGCTGAAGCGGGAGCAAGAAAGAAAGAATTAGAAGAAGTAGTTAAAGGACTAGTTGAGATGAGCCCCACTGCTGAGGAGACTAAGTATATGAATGAGTGAATAGTTATCACTCAAGTCTAACCCCAACTCTGCCAACACACCATACACCAGCACTAAGAACCATGAAACTTTCATAGCTGGAAGACAATAGGCCCCAGACTGACAAAATTGGCCAGCAAGCGATGCCAACCAAGTTCTAAGAATAACAAAGAAAGAGAGGGACAAGAGAGATTATCAGCACAGAAAAGGACCTCAATCATTTAAAGATTAGATGTTTCGGTTTCATGTCAAAAACAAAAGGATTTTGAATTTGCATGAAAAAAATTTCTGAACTTGAAAATTTCCAAGAAAACACAATTGTGTTTCAGATAAACATTGGTGCCTCTTTGTTAATCTAGAGACACAGATGGCAACTGGCTCAAGCTATGCAGAAAGAGCCTAAGGATCCATTTCCAAGTGACACCATAAAGAATCTAGTTGGGAATCGTATGGTAGTAATTCTGGAGGCTAGGTGCACTGTATTTGAGGCGAGAGTTGAAAGCAGGGACACTTATGGAAGAGAAACAAGTGAAATTGAGAAGAACTGAGCAAAGATACCAAAAACTAATAGAAGAGAAAACAACATAACACAGCCCAAGTAGTAGGGGAAGAAGGAAGAAGCAAGCTACAACTTTCAGTTCCATTCTCAAAGACTATAAAATCAAATCTAGAAGAGTTAGCTTCTCAGGATTCTTAAACATGTTTAAGAAGATAGAGATCAACATCTTTCTCAAAGTGAAGATTCAGATACACCAAGAGTTTAAATTGTATGAAAGACATATTGAGCAAAGATAAAAGATTATTGAGGAAGGGATAGTGGAGCCTAACAAAGAACTCAGAAAGTGCAAAGGATTCAAAAGACCTTACTGTGAGAAAATGCAGATCCAAGCAGCACTTCAATTATACCCCGCAAATTGGGGATGCCGAGAAGGGGAAAAGCATTGTAGTGATTCTGAGCTAGCATCAACTGATGCCTTTTGTCTGCTACTTTTTAAAGATTAAGTTTGGGGAGCCTACTCCACGGCCATGACCAATGGCAGACAAGACATTGGCTCATCTCGAGGGCATCTTGAAGACGCAGATCAAAGTGGAAAATTTGTACTTTCTAGCTGACTTTGCAAATATTAATACAAGGAAGACAACAAGTCCTATTGTCAAGTAGGGAAGACCATTCTTAGCAACAGAGCAACATTAGATTGATGAGAAAATGGGAACTAACTCTCGTGGTCGAGATGAAGGAAGGCACTTCAATCTCAATCACAGCTTATATAAAACAACCAAAACTCGTAGGTGCTGACAGAAATTGTAGAAACAAAAATTTATGTCGCTTTGAATTAACTAATGATTGTAATTTTCTGTAATTCAACAATGAGAATGAGAATGAGGATGAATTTCTAGGGGATTATATCTGTTGAAATTTGAATTCCAACTTTAAATTAAAGATTCAAAGATTCATGGTTTGAGAAACATTTAAAAATTCAACAGCTTATGAAGAAAAGGCTGGAGAAAACAAAAGTTCAGAGGGTTTTAATACTAAAGAATTCCCTCAACATTTGCAAGTATGCCTTCTCGCAACTTTAAAAGGAAAGCGCTATTATTTCAGTTGGATTAACTAGTGGAAGAGTAAACTGCCGAGTTCTCGGAACAGGTAAAGTATAGCTACGCCCAGTAGAAGACTGGAAAGGAATCTGGCCCTTCAACTGATGCACAAGATCCTCGTTGAGGAGAATGCTAGAACTTATATAGAATATTATAGAAGGCTAAACTTATAAACGGAAGAAGTAGCTCTGGGGTGCTATATTGAAATGGCTAAATGCGGTGCTTCATAGGGCGGTAATCCTCAAACCGCCCTTGGGTGAGCCTTAAAGATGATGTGGTTCCAAAGAATGGAGGATTTATTGTCATCAAAATGAGAAGAATGTGAATTGATTCCCTACAAGAACTATGATGGATGAGGTATGCATTACATAGTGAAACTTAACGCTACCGTGAAGGACCATTATCCTCTACCTTTCTTCATTGACCAAATGTTGACGTGCTAGCAAGGCACTCCCATTACTATTTTCTGATGGATATTCTAGTTATAACCAGATTAGTAATGAGTTCTAGAGATCAGAGAAAATCAACATTTACATGTTCTTATGGCACCTTTGTCTTTGTATGATGCTTATCTGGATTATGAAATGCCTCACACCTTTCAAAGATGTATGATTCATATATTTTCTCGACTTGGTTGAAGAAGTCATGGAAATATTTAGAGGATATTTTTAAGAAGGCGGATTCAGTTTTTGGAAGATTGTTTGAAAATATAGAAATAGTAATTTCAAAGCAAAGTAGACAAAATTCATTTCAAATTGGGAAAAATGTCATTTCATGGTACTGAAGGTATTGCTTGAGGTACAAGATTTCACTACTGGATTGGAAGTAGAGCTCATAAGATTATAATAAACTCCTCATGTCACCTGCAATACAACAGTGAAGTTGAAATATGAAGTTTGACAGGTGTTGGATTTTACAGTGAAGATTCATTATGATTTTTCAAAATCTCCAAACCATCAAGTGTGACCACAGAAAAAGATTGTACCTCATTTTGATAATCATGGCTATATGCATTTGAGAATAACTATTATTAGTATCACCATTATGTTGACACGTGACTTGAATACTGAGGTTTGTACTATGCGTGATGCCAGTGACAGCAAATGGGAGCTGACAGATAGAATCAAAGATATTCAAGGCCATATACTATACCAACAAAAACATTCAATGAGGCATAAGAGAACTACTTCACCACAGAGAAGGAGATGCTAGCAATGGTATTTTCAGAAAAATTTGTACTTATATACTGGGTCCCATGTTATAATAATACACATTGATCATGCCGCACTAAATATCTAATGGCAAAAGAAGGATTCCAAGCCAAGACTGATCGTGATGGCAAGTACTCGCAAGAGTTTGAACTTGAAATCAAGGGGATAAGTATGTAAAGATAATGTGGAGAGTGGGATTACTGATCGATTTAGGGAGAGAATTGGGTCGGAATAAAAGGGGATGCAAATGTTAAATTTTTCCCGACATACCTATCGACGTTATTAGTACAACACCTCAAGATGATGTTGTTAATATTAGCTTCAGGAGCTATGCCATTTTAATCAAATTTTACCAAGAGAGGAGGAAATTGAGAAATGATTGCAGATTGTATATATGTGATGACCCACTACTGTATAGAAGAGGAGTAGTGAAATGATCATATGATGTGTCCTAGAAATCGAATGTAGTATGGTATTATAGAGGAAAATGTCATGTGATCATTGGTTATGAGGACACTTTCAGAAGAGACAAGACAGCCTTAGAAAATTCTCCAACTCAAGATTTTATTAGCCTACCTATCCAAAGATTGTTTTGAATGGGTAAAAGACAGGATGCTTTTCTGCAGAATGGGCAACTTACAGAGAAAACGAAATGCTCCCAAGGAATTCTGTGGGTGCATATTTTTATGTATGGGGAATAGACTTTCATGGACCCTTTCCCATCATCATTTGGCAATATGTATATTTAGCTGGTGGATTGAGGCATTCAAATGGGTGGAAGCAATAGCTGAAGTCCTAGAATGATGCGTTATCACAAAAGGGCTGGGTTTATACAAAACATTTGAGTAGATTTGATACGTAATAATTATCGCTGATGAGGGAAGCCATTTTGTAAATAATGCTTGAAAACTCATGAACAGATATGGAATCAAACATCTAATGGGATTGGCGACCTCAATCAAATGGGCAAGCTGAAATTTTAACAGGGAGATAAAAAAAATATGGAGAAAATAGTAAACGTGAAGCAGAAGGACCGGTCTAGAGTAAAACTCGGATTACGACCAAGGGCTTTATAGAACCGCTACAAAACTCCCATCGAATGTCCCACACAGAATCAGAGAGAAAACCTTGTCATCTCCTTGACCAAATACAAGGCTATGTGGGCCATCAAGAAACTGAACTGTGACTTTCAAGCTACCAAGGAAAAGAGATTACTCCAAATGAATGAACTGGAAGAATTGAGAGAAATGAAACTTATGACAAATGCTGGTGATCTATATGAAAAGTCAAGAGGTAGCATGATAAAAACCCAAGGAGGAATTCTACAAGTGAGAACAAGTTCTTCATACAACTCCAGGCTCAAGCTATTTCCAAGGAAATTGAAGTCAAGAGATGGAGGGTCCATACACAAGGTACAAGTACAATCTTCTGAGTAAAAGAACATTGAAGACCGGATCCTAAGGAATCTTGTGTAAATGGTCAGAGACTAAAGCACATTCGAGAAAGACAGGCCAGAGGTGACTGGATTTTAGGTGGAAAGAGAATTCATCAAATGAAGACTTCATATTCTGTAGTCTATTAAGCACATTAAACTGATGTCTTTCCTTAGGAGGCAACTCCAAACGTGAGACTTATTTTGTTATCCTTTGATTAATGTGTAGATTACTTTATGATTTTGAAGTTTAATTGATTTTGTTAGCTTTCTCTGAAGTTTGATCATTAAGAGGCAGACATATTTTTGATAGAGAGAATAATTGTGTAGTATTGTAAAGCACCGTTTCAAACCGACCAGTAAAATAGATTACAAAAGGGGAGTATTTCTTTTCCTAAATTTGTCTTTAGATAATAATGCATAGTTGAGTTTGAGAATTTTGATGAATTTAGAGCTCAATTAATTGTGACAACTTTCTGTAAAAGCAATTTCTTAAATGCTTTGTTGAGTATTGTGGACAAAGTAATGAGATCGTTGTCTGGTAATTGAATTGAGAATTTCATTGCTATATATGTTTTTGTAGTTCAATTTGATAATTAGACTGAATTATAAGTGATTAACTAAATTGGAAGGCAATAAAGTTGCATAAATTAGGAAACAAATATTTTGGTCACGCATAATAAAGTCTTTTTGTGGCAACACTAGAAAGTTTTACGACATCACTTACTTCAAAATGATGGAAACTTGTCGTGACCTCGTCATGTTGCAAATGTAATTTTTGAAAATTAAAGTGGATGAGTATTGAAATGAAGATCGCGACTAGCTTCAAATTACTATCGCGAATTTTACCGCTTTTCGCAGGGCACTTTCTATCGTAATATTTTTCGTTTAATAGGTTGTAACCTATAGGACATTGGAAACTAAAGAAATATGTTAAGTAAGGAACATTAACGCATCATGACAATCTTTATTATTAATCCAGCCATTGTTAGAATAACCTTAAAATGTGCTGCGACATGAAATTTTTACTAGTAAAGGCTGGGTGCAATTTTTAATTTGAAGAGTCACAAGATAAATTCAAAAGTTATCATGGTGACCTAACTGGCTAATTATTGGCGACATACGAAGAGAAACATTCATTTATCGGGAAGCCATTAACTGAGAACACTTCAAAACTAAAGCCCAATTCTTTTCCAATAGCATCACATCATTCATATTTTGCCTGTTTCTCTGTTTCTTTTCTTCCCTTCAAGATCTCAAATCCCCAGACTTCAAAGACCTTAAACCCCAACTGCATTCTATCAATAGCGTAACTCAAAACTGGTCCTAAATCTCAATGAGATTATGGAAAAGTATACAGAAGCCAAGAGAAGGTTCATCTTAGAACCTCGTGACAGAGACTAATTTTAGTAAGGTAAACTTGTGGCGTTAGAGAGAACAAACTCAGCTCGGGAAGAAGTAGGGAAGTGTAAAAGAACTAACTGCTGGGGAGTCATTGAGTGTAAATCAAGGATCATAAGACAATAAAGATCATTTAAGAATAGAAGTTTAATGATAGTGGAGAAGACTCTGCTTGACAAAGGATTTATAGAAGACAGGGGTTTGGTATGTGTCTCATCCTCACCCTCAGAGATAATAGAAAAAAAGGGTCGAGTTTGTTTGCAACATTAAACCACCTAGCTTTATTGTGAGTAATCAGTGAATTCCTTGCCAACTGAGATAGATTTGAAAGAAGATTATATTCGGGCTTTCGCAGGGAATATGGTCCTCATGGGCAATGAAAGGATTAATGAAGTTCTCCAAATCAAGGATCCCAAGAATGATAAGTAAGTGATAAAAACTATTTAGAGAGCTCCAACCATGAGAAGATCAGATTCTCGATGGTCGAAAAAGGAAGTGAGTTCAACAAAGAAAAATCTCGTGAATCCATGAACAGAGGCTCACTACACGTAAGCTAAGGTGTGGTTTTATCATCATTTCTTTCATGATTCTACAAAGCATCTGAGCACCATAAGGGAGCAAGAAGCCATCATCTTGTATGCCTTATTAAAGGGATACAAGTTCGATGTGGGGAAGATAAATTAAAACATCCATATGAATCACATTACAAAATTCAGTGGAACATTATTCTCATCCAAGATTAAAATTAACAGGGCTTGAGTTTGGTCGAGTTCGGGATATGGTTAGAGAAAGAAACTCCGGCTCAATGGTTTCTCCTCACATTGACAAAGATAAAAGGTCCAAGAATGAAGATAGCTGAAATGGAGATCAGGAAGAAGTAGAGTCGATGGGAGGAAAAAACATGAACAATAATCATAGGATTACTTACTCGCTTGTTGATTGTCGCTAACTACTATAATTATCGAGTTACAAGCACGACGAGTTTTGTTGAGTTCGGGGGATATAGCTAGAGAAAGAAACCTGTCCAATGGTTTCTCCCCTAACATTGACAGGGTGATAAAGGCCTAAAGAGTGTCAGAAAGAGAAGGAATGGAGATTGTGAAGCAGTAAGAGGAGCCCAGGAAGGAGCATGAACACAATCAAGGTGATTATTTATTCTTCAAGCTTGTTGACAAGCCATTAACTACTATATAAATCTACCTATTTCACAAGTGCACTAGACGGGAGTTTGGTTAGTTTAGTGATAAGTCAAGGTTGTCCTATAAGGAGTTTTAGTGTCAACTACCAAAACCAATTTTACCAATATTTAGATCTATCAACTTATATTGGTAGATTTTTTAAGTAATTTACTAGCATTAACTAAGGTGTATTCTCCCCTAATTAATTAGTATTCGGTTTTTGACTTCACCTAATCACAGTTGATGGATATTTAGAAAATTGTTACTCGGTTATATCACTTGCATTTATTGATGGTGAGTTGATATTTTATATGCATCAATCTCTCTCGAGCATTGAGCATCTATCCTAATAGCGGGTTGTATTGCATTTCTACCTCAAACTCTAAAACCACGTGATGACAGTTAAATCCCTTTATTACCACGTATAAAATCATGATATCTCTACCTTCCGATTATTATATTGATATCTCTATTTCATATTCCTGTGGTTTATCATTCTTCATTCTGAAAACCCAGTTTGAGAGAAAACAGAGAGTTGAGTGGGGAAGGTTCAGCGAATTTCAAACAGAGATAAGACATTCAATAAATTGCAAGAAATAAAACTGAATTATATAAATTAATGCTAATCCATCAATCCAAGATTAGGGGTTGGCATCAAAAACCCTAGCCTAATGAGTTAGTTTATAATCGATAAATAATACATCATGTTTGTAAGATCCATACAGATTACAATAAGAAAGACAGGAAAAGAGTAAATCAAATAAAGGAACTCTATTCTGATCTGGGTCTTCGCCTTCTCTCCTCTTTACGTCCGTACATCGTCCTCATTCCCTGATTCTCTGATTTTCGCTTTTTCTCTTAAAAATTTGGCAAACGGATCCGTGATTATGAAAGTCACAAACGCCGCGACGTTGATGGTAGTGAAGACTGGTCAAACATCAGACGTCGCAATGCTGGGAGCATGGATTTTGGGGTCTTCATCTCCGTCTTCTAACAAGTCCCGGTGAAGACTCATAATTTGCATTAAACTCGATTCTCACTTGAAAATTGGTTTAAAATCAGACGGTTTCACACCACCTAATTTTCATATAAACCATCTACTCCCCATTGATATTCTAGTAAAAAAATTATTTCCATTAAGTTTTGAATTATTACTATGAGAGCTAGACCACTACCAGTGCCATCATGCTCTAGAAGATGTATGTTCCCCACTCGACTTTATTTTTCCGGGCTATGCAATGTATAAACCTCAGATATACATATATATACTTTCACCTTCATGTGTACAATATATAACCCATTTTCAATCAAGAAACGAAGATATGATTAGCTATAATTAGTGAAAATACCCCATCATTTGTTATGCACCGTGATTTAAGAGATATTAGCAAATGGCGCGACACTTTCATAAGTGCTACAACCAATTCTTTATTGTGGGAAATATGTGATCGCTACATCAATTTGTGAGAGATTTGCTAAAGTAATGTAACTTGAAGAGAAATAAATCACATGATAAACTCACACATAAAGAAAAAAACAGAGATTGGTTAAGTGGTTAAAAATTTGGTCTTAAGTGTGTGATTACGTTCCCTTCTCCTCTAACTATCTCATGTGAGAAACATAGAAATAACTCCCTTTATTTCCATACGATATGACTCAATGTCAATCACCCATCTCTATCGAGGACCACACTGCTCATCATCAAGGCTTTAGAGAAATCTTGAATAGTTATTCATGGCTTAGTATATGCACTTAACTATTCACGCTTGAATAGTTTCTTCAAAGAATCTCCTTTTTATAAAAGTTTCTAACATTTAAAAGAAAACAGTTTTAAAATTCTTTAAAGAATTCCTTTGAGATATTACCTCAATATTCTATGCCTTTATGTTTCCTAATATGTCTCAACAAGTGCACTGAATATTTGATTTCCTTCCATACTTATTTCATAATAGAATATCTTCCTTCCTTAGAATCTCACAAAATAATATTTATCTTCGATTTGATTCGTGCAATATTGCCCAATATTCTCCTCAACCTCCCTTGTTCATCACACCAAATATTGACTCTTAATTTTTAGAATATTGGCTTCAAGTTGGATTTGGCTGAATATGGTAAGTTGTGGCTCACAACATGATGCACCAATTTGTAAGACATCAATCATACACAGGACAACAAAGTTCGCAACAAGAAACATGTGATTTATTTTTTTCTTAAGATTATGGTAAGAAATATTCAACAATCTCCCATTTTGGATTTTACAAAAAGGAAGAATATAGGAGAAGCATGTTTTGGAGAGACTATTCGATAGAAATCTGACACTGAAGAGCCATTATGAGATAAGTGTACTAACATGTGGTATCAACTAAAGAATATGCAACCCATGATGTCACAAGTACCATGGTATTAGTCCAAACCAACATCCATCATGGGGAAAAATCTAAGAAAAGAAGTCGTATCAAGTGGTCAAGGTGTGCTGACAGTATGTTGACACAAAGAAACAGAGGAAGGAAGAAGGTCAGAAATGTCAGATTCATAGCATTTAACTGTATCATGGACAATCGATTACATGCATATAATTTAAACAACTCATTCATTTAATGTCAACATATAAAACATACATATATCAACATTCATCAACAACAATTATCAAGCATGTTATTACCAATCAAGAACAACACCCCTTTAGCCTCATACACTTGTGGTACATATAATGCTCCACAAAATAAATACATTGCAATACAAAACTTGCCAACAAGCTCTAATTAATACAATACGGGCCAAACATGCCCTTAACAATCCGGATTATTATTTTCAATCCAAACAATCCTTAAACACTTTTGGGACATATTACACAATCCATTAACAGATTACACAAAATATGTTAGTCACAAACGAGTCAAGAAAATGGTAATTAAATTCATTTTAAACAAGCTAAACAAATTCCAAGGCATCAATTATCAGGTTTGGATAATTTTTTTTATCCAAACAAATTCCTTAACACTTTGGAAACATATTACATGGGCCAAATCCACAAATCAAATCAAACAGCTACAATAGTTCATAAAATCATAATTAAGTCGTTTTTGTGTCGGGCCAACAACTCCTAGTGTAATGAGTTAATGTCCGATAATTCTTTTAACTCAAATTAGCCTTTAAATATTTTTAGAGTGATACAGTATATGAATCAGTAATCAATAAGGTAAACGGTTATAAGGTCTTGGGTAAGAAAACAATAATTAAAGTCAAGCTTTGACCCATGCCAACAGCCCCTTATAAAAATCTTATCCAATCAAATTCTCAGTAGAAATCATCCACAAAAGTAGTGGAATAAACCAAGGTAGGAAAACTCTCACCTTCGAGCTGTAGTAGAACCGAAGGAAGTCTCCAAGAATACCTCCCAATCCTTCAAAATTTGATCGTGTACTTCCTTTGAATCTTCAATTAAATCCCTCATTTTTGCATGTACACGTAAACTCTGGCTCGAGTAAATGAACTTTCAATATCGGGTTCTATCTAATTCTAATTAACGGAATCTCCTAGGATCAAGAGAGAACCTTGAAAGCTCTTTCTTCTCCCCACTTTCATAGATTTTTCTTTCTCTAGCAGTGAAATAAAATGATCTTTGGTCCCAAGCCTCTCACTTGAGTTCGCTCATACACCACGTGTCCGCGACTCTAGCCTCTATTCGGTTTCACCTGGAACAATTTTATTTTTGCCTACCAAGTTCAAATTATTTTAAATTGATCTGGGATGATTCATTTTTTCACTTTTCGAGATTTGTACTTGTAATCCCATTTTGGAGGTCCACTTAGACGTCCGTCACATAAAAACGAAAATTTCCGATTATCTCGGAATTTGACAAAATTCCTCCGTAACTAGATTTTTAAATCAATCCAATGGTGATATCCGTTTAATCATCTGAGATCTAGAAAATTTCAAGTCTGCAACTTAAACTCGCAGAGAGTGGACACCTCTAACGCTTTTTTCTAAAAAAACTAATTATCTGAAGTTAGTTTGTAGATCGTTAGGTTAAGTTTCACTTTGATATCTGCTGTTTAATGTTATGGTAAATGTTCTTGAATGTTGTAATAGAAAATTGTCTCGATGATCTTTTCCTTCCATAAGACATGCAAGAGGACTGTCAAGGATCGAAAGATTTGTCTTAGTAATTTGAAAATTAAATTATGATCATATAGTTGATCATGTTGATAAGATTAACTCTTAGCCCATTCACAAGAAGAACATTTCTAATTTAGCATACTTGGAACTTTAGAGAGGCCACTACCTAATTATAGTGCACACCACGTTTGGAGTACTGTTTAAACTTAGATTGCAAGGTTAAATTGCTAGAAATTCTTCATTACATGTCATGTGCCCGAGCTTCTACTATCAAAGTACCATTTTTCTATTGTTCACTCGAGATGTGCAGGCCACCAAGTACCTTCCATCACTTTTACCACATAAATTTGTTTGAGCTTAGAGTGTCGCTTCGTTGTCTCACCTTCAAGGGCATCAAGAAGTCAAAGAATTCCCTCCTAACATGTCCTAGCTTTCTCGCAATAGTAGCATCCTGGTCCTATTCTTCTGATGAATGATTTTCATACCACCTTGTGATGATACTTGCATGTCAGAACAACATTTCGAGGGTATGAGGTTTAGTTTTTGACCTTCTTCCGTGAAGTCTAGACCTCTTGTGGTCTTTGTTGTTCTTTCTCATCAACACAATCTAATTTATCAGAGTACCAGAATCTCACTAACCGTGATAGTTGTTCTGACTTGTTCCAATTCGCTCAAAGACTCTTACTTTTCATTCTTCAACACATCGACTAAGAGTTCATTTTTTCATATAGTTGAAAGATTTGCTAAAGCAAATATTTTTTTTTCATTGACGGTCTCCACCAACTCCTTACAATTACTTTGTAGGATCAAGCCATATCTTCGTCAAGATTTCTTCTCAAGGGACGTTTTGCTTTTCATATATCATCAGCAGCCGCTATTTAAATATCCGACAGTAAGGTAGTTGAGGCAGGTGACTCTTAGGTTGATGGATCAACTGGTGGACCAGATATAGAAATTATCGGAATGCTTAAGCATTGTTATGTTGCAGAAAGATTGACTGATACATTGATTCATGGCATATGTTCTCTCTCTCATTGCTTGCTTCAGACTCATTATCACTCCATGTGTTAGCACATTCAACTTGAATATATCCATACCTCTCCACATTTTATGTGACTGATCCTTTCAAGACTCGTTTTACACTAAGATTATTCCTTCGAGTTAAAAAGATTATATGAGAAGCTACTTGAAGAGGTGTTAGAGAAAAATCAAATTTGTGTATTGAGGAAAGGTACCTTCTGTCAGATGTTTAAATTACTACCAACAACACTGAGACAAATAATTAGATAGTCCACTGATTCACTAATAGAATAAAGTATATGTCATACCAATCTGAAAAAGGAACGCATTGTTTGTTACTAAAGATTCAAAAGATGTCAGAAGAAAATGGTGTGACACTAAGTGTTGTAGCTAATTCTACTTCATGTTATGCAACTGAGCAGATCAATTTGGTGATAGAATTTTTAAGTAATGTAATTCAAGAGATATAAAATCACATGGATAAACTTCACACACAAGAGGAAAAAACGTAGGATTACATACAAGCTGGTACTCTCACACACCATATGGGGCCTCTGAGCCTTGGGATGTAAGGTATTTCCATTATATATCAATTAGGTTATAAGTTGTCTTATGGGAGATAAGGCTCTCTCATAGTTGTCTTCTCCTAATTATCTCATAGAGAAACATAGAAATAAGCTCCTTATTTCTTATACGCATATGGACTCCTAAGTTCCCAATCACTTCATCTCTACCATAGTAACTACACTGCTCATCATCAAGGTTTAGAGCAATACATGCAGCAGCTATCTTCAAATGTGAATAGCTCCGTAATCTCTCCCTTTTGTTTATGCTCTCCTACAATTCAAGAAAAAGGCTCCATGCAGCTTTTACAGCCCCTTGGGAGATATTCTCTTCTTAATATTATGCTTTATGTTTTACATGTCTCTAACAAGCCAAGCTTGGAATATTCGATTTTCCCTTCCATACTCATTTCATTATAGAATATCTTTCATTCCTCGGGAAATCTCACAAAATAATATCTCATCTCTCCGATTTGATTCATGCAATTGCTCAACATCCTCCTCTAACCCTTCTTGTTCATCACACTCAATATCGACTTTTGATTTGCAAAATATCGCTCCAAAATTGATTCGCGACATGGTAAGTTGTGTTCATAACATGATGCAATCAACTTTTGTGACATCGCTTATGACAATGTGTTTTGTTGTTGGAAATTACGTGATTTAGTTTTACCTAAAATTATGGAAAAATTATCTCCAACAATTAGTTCAACTAATAAATTATGTGTTCGAAGGGCTTGTTATGGATGAAATATGATATCCCACATTGGCTAAAGGGAGAAGTTTTTTCACATGTGCAAGGATGAAAATATGATATCCTACATTGGCTAAAGGGAGAAGTTTTCACATGTGCAAAAAATTTTGAACTATAAAGGTTCCTCTAATAAGATTTGGGAGTTTAAAATTCCTTATATCTTAGATCATGAAGTGTAACTTCTAAAGTATCGCAAAACTTTGAATTCACGAGAGCCTCAAATTTAGAGCATATAATATTTATATTAAAATTTTGATAAATTAATAATAGATATAAAGACAATAAAATATTCCAATCTCTGAATAATAGGTTAGTTGTATGAATGTTTAGCAAGGGCCTAAGGCAATATAAATTAATTATATAGTTGGATGAAGTCTATCAAAATAATAAATAGAATTCTATGATAGAATAACTCTTACAACATCTATTTTTCTCAACTTAACTTCTTTTTCCGAAAATCATCCCATAATTGAAATGTTATTTATCTTTAAATTAAGAAATCAAGTTTTTACCATCTTGTCTCTCCTTATTAAAGAGTTCTTTTTTCTATCATTTACACCACAATTATCTCTTCTGAAGTATCTTTGGGTTTTATAAAATTAATATAGTTAGTTTATTTTATTCGAGAGCTATATAGAGAAAAAAATGCACAATAAGAACATAGTATTTTCTTAATTAATAAATTTATTTATTTTATCAATAAATTAATAACCTTAGTGAACCTGATAATTATTTTTCTTCTTGAACTGCTTCATATTTTATAGGAGTTTTACTATATATGGAAAGTTGGTTATTGCAAACAAATATGTAATAAAACACATTCCCTTGATAGAGGATAACAGTTAGACAGTTTATGAATTGTTTAGTGAGGTAAATAAAAGTAGTTTGTAAATTAACTCCATTTATGAATCTTTAAAATATATACCCACTTTAGACAAAACTACTCCTTCAATGTATCTTCCATTATCACCCCCAAATTCTAGTCTTTCTCTTGAATTTTTTCCGGGGTTTTTCATTCCTTCAAGTTTTCTTCTTCCAAACCTTCAAAAAATACAAACTTGATTTCATTTTCTTCATTTATCACTTAAAGAATCCCATCACTTTCTTTTCACTACTAACTTTGACCTTCTTCTTCTTATTTAAAGAGCATCTCAGTTCAAGAAAAGAGCTTATGTCTACGTGATGAGAAGAAGGATTCGCTTCAATTTTCCGGTGTTTGTTCTCTTGTCAAGACTCAAGAAACTTAAAGTAGGTCAAATTCCAAGTTTTTAACACATTTTCTACTTTATACTGGACTTAACCACTGTCATTAGTATCTAAACAAATCCTTGAAGGGTGTCAAGTCCATGTTTCAACACAAATTTATACATTTTGGACTTCAACCATCTGCTAACATTTGAACAAATGCATGGGTGTCAAGTCTGTGTGTTTAACACAACTTCTTATTCATGTTGGACTTGAACTATCATACAGATTTAAACAACTTAGGGGTTGGTTCAAGTTTCAACATAATAACTATTTATCTTGACTCCAACCATCGTTAAGTTATATTTGAAACAACGGGATGTGTTAAGTTTGGGTCTCCACAGTAGCTATTTAGATTGATTTAACCATATATTTAAACAAACTTAGTACCAAATCTCGACTAATCATTAAATAAAAATATTTAGTATCAGTTCTGGGTAGAATAGAAAGAAGACAGAATAGAGATGATATGCTTGAAATAAGAAAATATAGGAAAAAGAAAGTTAGAGGAAACAGAATAAGTTGTCACATGGTGTTAGAGGCAAATTTATTCAACTGATTTGGTTTTATTCTTCTTTGGTTTTAACTAAAGGTTAGATTTGTAATAGAGCTTTTTCTTTTTTTCTTTAAGTTGTTACCCCTTAAATTATTTGAAGTAATAAAATTGTATTACGGAATTGAACAACTCAAAAGACAATTTGTTGTACTCTAAACCCTACAAAGTTGTATCTCGCCTCTTCATTTTATGCCTCTAGTTTTTAGCCTGGTTTTTTCATAAATTTTTAAAGTTTTCAGAAAAATTTCAACTTGCATTCCTTTTGGTTGTCTCTTTGACCTATCTTCATTATAGACAGAAATTAAAGATTATTTTCCTGAGGCTTATTAGATAACATTAGCAGCACTAACTTACCATCTATGCTCCTAGATTTTAGCGTGAAATTTTTATAAACTTAAATTTTTATAGTTGGTTTATGGTATTATCTATATTTTAATGAATCTAGTTCTTAAATGGAATCTAGTTCCATTAATGAATTTGATAGTTTAAGAAATGAATCTTAGGTCATATGGAGACCAACATGAGAATGATGTCTGGTTTCTATTTTTATTGCATAAATATTCTGTGTATTATTTTGTTTCTTAATCTACTTCTTCCTAAGAAAATTATATTCTAGATTTCTCTAAACAGAAAATGGGTTTGAGATTTTTCTACGCACGAAATCTAGATAAAAATCACACTTACCTTAATTTGATATCATAATGTTTTTCCTTGGATCATATAATTTTAAGGTATAGATAAAAAAAGGGAGAAAATCTCTTTTCCTCTAGAGGAAGATTAATTTGTCCATCTTTGAATTGGGAGAATTATTTGATATTGACTTGCTCCTAGTGGGAGATTTCAATATTTTCATAAAGAATCTAAGTTACATGGGCATGACAAGTGATCACTTCTTCCTTGATAACAGCTTATGCAAGATAGAGCAAAGTTCCCTTCCGTTACTTTTACTGTGACTCTGAGGATAGGATTTGACCATTCATTCGAATATAATGTTCACTGTAATTCAATGGAATATTTATTGTGTAAAATTTGAAAATCAGATCTTATAAAATTCCTAAAATTCAACTATATTTTCATGTTTTTTTCTTAAAAATAACATAGTTTGAATATGAAATGTCCTTTGCCATTATAAGTATTTACATGCATGTTTCAAAAGATGCTAATATTTACGAGAGTAAATAAGGGTATTTTTGTTAAAATAAAAGCCAAAAAATAAGGGAGAGGTTTTGGGTTTTAAAACCCTTTAATCAAATTGAAAAAATTCTTTAATCAAAGAATAATCAATAGACAACCCTAAATGTTCATTGGATAGTCACCAACCCTAAATGTTAATTGGTATAAAGTACACGTATGCTATAAGGGGATCAGATCTTGCAATCCAATTTATAAGGCAATAATTAAATACAAGATTGAAATATAGATTATGACATGCCAGGTAATAATCGATTAATTTCAAAGAGCATTAATAACAAATTGAAAGAGATGAGGAGAGAAACCTTCTGCCCCTTTTAAATAGCCACCCTTATTCTCCTCAAAATCAATCAACCGAACCAATCTTCTCGTTGTTGTTCTTGTTGTCGTTCTTTTCGTTCTTCTGGTTGGGGTGACCTAGAAGAAAATAGTGCCTTTGTTTTTATTAAGTATTCTTAGTTAGGGCTAGGCGGAAAAGCAAGGGCTGCCTTCGAGGGTGGAAATGACCAAAATGACCACAAAGAAAGCACCAGGTACTACTTTCAAACGATCTGGCTTTTCGCAAAGGAGAATTGATGGTAACCCTTGCGGCGTCGAAAATCGCTACTATATCGTCTTCTCACCGGGAAAAAGGCTTCACTCTTCGGCCATCCTTGTAGAATCCACGTCGAGCGTTTTGAGCGAGTTCGCCGAATTTCCAGCGCGCGCAACTCTTCGAAGCCCATCGCAGCGCCAACGTACGTGACTAATATGCAGCTTGGCATTCAAGTCCTGAACCAGCTTGGAGATGGAGAAGAAGCGCGGCGACGCGCCGACGTAGAGGAAGGGCAAGCCAGGGCAGTGCCAGAGAGGTGCGGTCGAGAGCCTGGCCACAGCGGCTGGTTTTCCTAGCGCCGCCGGAAAATCTGAAAATGCGGCGTTGCCGGGATAAGCTAATGATTGAGGCTTGAGTACTCCGAGACCTTACGCCTCTACGTCATGGACATATTCGCATGAAAGGTAGGCTGAGGGACGGCAATCTTCTACCTTTGATTTTTGGTTATGGTGCCGCGTAGGTCGTTTGCTCGGAGCGACCACGTCTCTCTCGGTGGTTTCCTGTGTTTCTGTTTTTGGCTTCCTCTGATTTGTGGCCAAGAATAGGAGAAAGAAGGTCAAAAAAAAAAAAAAGAATCTATAAAGCTTGAGTAGAGATTGTGGTTCTGGTGAGTACTGTATCTCTTCAGTTTATTGGGGTTTACTTAGAATATTTAGTTTTAATTACAAAAATACTCTAGTTATAATTGTACTCTTATTTTTATTTTAGCCATTAATTGTTAGATTTATTAAATTTGGGAGATTATTGTTTAAGTTTTAAAAAATGTTTTGAGAATAATTCTTTAAACACAAATACCATTTTAGGTTTTGGGGTTATAACATTTAAAACTATTTTTTGTTGTGAAAACAATGATAATAAGGAGAAAACATAGGGAATACAATTTGATTTTTTTTTTTTTTTGTGTGAAAATATGTAGAACACTAAAACACATTAAATGTAGAGAATAAGAATAGAAAGAATGGCTTGAACACCAACCATGACCTAAGGTTTTATTTGCTTGGAGGAGGTATGCTTATGAGATGGCAATATTATATGTAGATAATTTATTGGTATAGGGAATTTATTTGTATAAATGGTTGAGTAGATTCAACTCATATATAATTTATAGAGAATGAAATTACTAATTAATCAGCCGTGGTGAATTTAATTGTTAAGAATTAAAATATTAATGTATTATTTTAGTTATAACTCATTTCTTGATAAATGAAGATGAAAGACTACAACAAAGATTTATTCGGGACATGAAATGACTATAATTTGGTGTAAAACATTATAAATTTTCTTTATTTGGTGCTTTAAATTTTAATTTGTTGTTTGGGGATCATGAATTTCAATGATAAATGATATTCATTGATACGCGCGACGCCCAAACTCGTGGAAATTCCGCTGACTACCATCAACTCCGGTTGAATACCATGTCTCATATCACGAGACTCATATGAGTAAATGAAATTACTTGACCTATTACATCCACTCACAAAAATGTATATTTTATACAAAAAGGAGTTAATTTTGCTACTATCCAAAATCGGTCTTTTACCCAAAGATTTTACAAAATACACAGCAATAAGGACATATATGGACTATTTCTCACTTCTAAGACCTCGGATGTGCCCCATCCTGTGCAACCTTCCGCATTCGGAATAATTTTCCCTGGATGGCACAGAGAATGTCCAAAGAGGAATTTTCCTATACGAAGGCATCTTACCCAAGTCACATACAGAATCTTTGAGAAACCAAAACACATTCAACTACTCGAATGTCTACATGATATGAATGAGAATGTGACCCACCCACTCCCATGTCTTGCAGCCTCACTGGAGCCTCTTCTACGATGCCTAAGCCAAGGTGAGAAACACTGCTTGAAAACAAAAGGTTTTTATTCTCGAAAAACATACCACCTGAGCTGTGGAAAATCTATCGGACAACCCTCCCAGGTAAATTGTCGGGTAATTCTCCAAATGGGCCATGATTCGCTCCCAGACTCAATTGTTGATAACTTTTATGCAATTCTTCTGTAAAATATTCTTTAAATTCATTTCACAACCATTTTTCCTTTTATTTTCTTCGTCATGGCATTCACACCTATCGGTTTCTAGGTTGCCCCGATGTATGAAATGCATTTATTCTATTTTCATACAACACATGCCAATATATATCCACTATGCAAGAGCTAACAAAATTCACATACTAACCACACATGTTATTTATTCATAGTAATAACATCACACTAAATTTCACACTGCTAATAAACAATTCAATTTGATTGAGCTCGGCCACAATTATATGAGTTTATATCTAAACATCATGTTAACACATTAAATTCCATGCATTAACAATTCCTTTCCGCACACACTCCAAGCCATTCATTTTAAGCAATATTTTGCAAGCAACACACATAGACAATTTTAGTTCAACAATCAACCCGGGCTGTTTTAACAATCTAAACAAAGGCACATTCATTCGAAACGACCTGTAATTCTTCAGCACTCAGGTCCCATCTCTGAGGACCAAACTCACCAGCTAATGGGGTAACCCAATTACTCAACCATAATTTAACACACAAAACAACACATACTTAATTAATAACAATCTGGTAACTGCCTGGACTCTCTAAAACAACTTAAATTTCAACATTCATCCCAAAATTTGGGACTGATCAAATGGCCACTCACGACCTCATACCATCCAAATCATTAACAAAGTTCTTAAATTGAAGGATTAAACTGGCAGCAGAAAACCCTTACCTTCTGGGAGTTTGCTCGAAACTCCACAACCGGGTGCCCACGCTGAGCCTGCCGTGGGGAGCAACTTTGCTTCTGCTCTCACGGACCAAGGTCCGATAGCTCGGAATTTATAGAGAGCAAACTTTCTTTAAAATCGCATTTTTCTCTTTCCCTCTCTTTTTCCTTCTTCAACCACGTTGGGAGAATTGGTCATGGGAGAGACTTTGCCACATGTCACCTCTACATTTGGTTGATATGATTTCCTTATCCTCTTTATCATCTACTGACATTTCCATCCACTAGGGATGCCATGTCTGCGGCCCCACACTTGTACTGCTCATCCAATTCTACACATAACATGAAACCCTCTGATCCACTCAAATGTGTAAGTGTCCCACACTACCCTCGTTGTCTCGAAAAACTGAAAATCTAATTATCTCGAATTGACGAAATTGACGTGAGTAGCTAGATTTCTCAAGGAGACCATTCCAACTACAGTTCCATTTCATCATCCGAGATCTAAAAATTTTGATTTGAATCTAATTAATAATATTTACCATTTTCGTAAAATTAGAATTTGACGCTTTACCATACAGCAACTCTCTAAAAAGTAGTACTATTATTTTTAACATATACCATAAATCTCTTTTATGCTTTTTTTTGAAATTGTTTTGAAAAGTTTTGTTAGATATAAATTCTGTTTTCTATTTTTGTTTTTGTTAATTATATGATTAATTTTTTATAACAAAAGATTTTACTTAATAAAATTAGTAGAATAGTGGAGAAGCACAAGGGTATTTCCAAAAAGCTGAGCCTAAAGCAGCTTTGGGCCCACTTGTTTTCTTTATACCAGAGGGCTCCACTCAATAGCTCCAATAGGCTCATCCATATCCCTATGTTATAATATTATGCAACAAAAATATATAATGTAATAATATTTATAATATTTATTTTGTTAAAAGTCATTATATAAAACAATAGTTAACTTTTAATTGATGCATTAAATATTAAGCTAGAGAGAGGGGGGTTAAATAAAATAAAAATAAAAATTGTTTTAATCTGCGAGCCAGCCCATCCTTAGCTTGCTAGGCTCAGAACTGGGCCAGAGCCTTAACAAAATACAAAGCCCCGTCCAATCAGTTGACCAATCAACAAGCCTATTAGCCCACCCCAGTAGGCTCATTAGGTTAAGCGATATGACATCGTTCGTTGGAGACCCCCTAATTGCACTTGATGCAGCCCAGGGCACAGGTTCCCATTATGATTAATTATTCCATAAAGATGATGATGAATTTGAAAATCATATCTAAAAATTTCACTAATCTCTAATTTAAAATTTTGTACATTTTAAAAAACTTAAATATTATATAATATTTTTATAATTCATTTATATGTATAAAGGTTTTAATTTTTCTGATCATTCTCATGAAATCTTCAAAAACATCATCCTTAGACTTTATTAGGTACACATAATTATGTGTAAAACAACTATTTATGAAATTATAATAATAATCAACATCATTATAATCATGAATCATGCTAATTAGAGGTATATGGGCTTAGGTATGCAAATTGGTTTTGTTCAATACTTCAATCCTATACTTGTGCATGTTCATATCAAGTTAAAAACCCTTTTTGCTATAAGACAAAGATGAACAAGAAAATATTTAAGATTCTAGAATTTTTTTTTCTAACAGTTTAGAATATAAACATTAAATCTCAAATAACAAGCACAAGCAAGAATAGCAATTTAGTGTTTTCAAAAACTATTATCAAGAATAGTATTTAAAAATATGAACTAAACATGCTCTTATATTAACTCTTAGGATTAAGTTAATTTGCACTCACTACATAAAAATAAAAATAAAAAGCATATGGTGACGTTTATAATAAGTCAGAAATAGCAAAGTGCCACTTACCACTAACACTGCATATAAAATTATGGTGATACATTGTAGAAGTAGATAGGTACCTTAGCACTCTCTTCCAATACTCTCTCACGTGTTGTCTCATCTACAATACCATGTTAAACTAACAACTAACCCACAAGCTCAACCTCATTGATTAATTACAGAAGAGTTATGCCTTTTAATACTTATGGAAAGATAGAGTTGATTAACCTACAAATTATTAAAATTATAACACAAATCATTTATTCTAAAATAATCTAACAAAATATAATAAAATATTATTCTCTATAATTTTAGTTCGAATATTTTGAAGAAATTTCATATTTATAAATATTACCACTAAAAATTTTATTTGTGTACTTGATTTTAATTAAAACAAGAATGAGATTCTAAAGAAAAAATAAAGTAAATCATTTTATATTCTAAAATTATCTAATAAATATATTAAAATATACTTCTATAATTACTTATATAGAAATTAATTATAAGATTATTATTAGTAATATTAATTCATCTGTCATTTATTCTGGGTTCTAGAAATAAAAGTATTAGTGTTATTATTTTATACTTATTTGGAAAGTTTTATTCTTTTAAGAATAGGTATAGTATTAACTTAAAAAAGAATAATTAAAGAAGAAAATAAGATTATTATTATTAATAAAGAAGAAATATATTATTATTTTAAGAAATATATTAAATCACTTTATTCCAAAACTATCTAAACAAAAATATATTAAAAATATTATTCTCTATAATTACTTGTATAGAAATGACTATGATATAAATTATTTTATTATACATAAAATTCTACTTTATTTTTATTTAAATAAAATAACTGATGAGTTTATATATAGCTCTATTTATTAGTTATCAAAGAATTACTTAGATATTTTAGTATTTCTTCTTTCTTCAAAGATTATACTTATAAAAAAAAATTTCTGGATTTTTTCATGGATGTAAGAAAAGATGGAAGAAGATGACGGTTCGTGTTGTGCGATAAAATTTTATATTAGTGGTCGATATGCAAAAACAATAAGTTTTTTATTATTTTGTGTTCAATTAATATATATAATAAAAATGACCATTGAGTTATAAAATCTAAAATTATAGGAAGCTGTTTCTTAAATGAGACATATAGTTCCAAAAATCAATACAAAGGACACTATTAAAAATGACATCATAATTCAAAGTACTAGCACCATCTAGTTACTCTAATGCATTTTTTTACTTCAGGTGTCACTTTTAAATGACCCCATAATCTAAACTAGTGCATTTTCAATTAAATAATTTTGCATATGATGTCATTACTAAAATAATAATTAAAGTAGTGGATTTTTTTTTTTTTTTTAAGTTTGTCAAAGTCTTCCTCCAACATGAAAACACTTAACCCATAGAAGAAGTAAAACAATACTTTTTATTTACTTGTAATATTTTATTTAAATAAATCTTCATTGACATCTGTTTTTTCAATCAAAATATTTTAGTTATTGGATGATGATGCTTTTTTTTTCAACCGAATCAAGCCGAGCAGGTAGGGTCGTCGGGCCGACCTCGATTGTCAAGTGGTTGGGATGCAGTTCTTGGATTGTCTGGCTAAGGTGGTAGATCACGCACTCGCTGATCTCGGTGCTCGACGCAGCACTCTTTGCAAAACAAGGAAGAAGGGGTCGCAGGTTTCGCCTCAGGCTGTCTGGCGTTTGAAAGCGCTTTTTCGAGAGAAAAAGACGGACCGCTTAGAGGGGCGAATGCATGCGTCTAAGAGTGTACCTTCACCATGGGGTACGTGATTTATAGTAGATGCTCAACATGTTGGATTGTGATGAATCATTCCATTGCCGTGATTTTCATACCCATATTTGACAGAATGTGGATAGGAATGGGCTTATCCGGGATAATCTTCCTTCCTTATCAATGGTCCAACTGGGCAATATCTCTTATTATTTTCCTTTCCTTATCGATAAGATTCGCAGGATGACGCTCTGTTAGAATATACTGAGCGCTTTTCCGCATTGGCAAAACATAATCTCGACTCACTTGGTATGGACCTTCAATTCTGTCCAAGATCGTGATTTTAGGCCTACGGCGGCTTTCATTTCGGGGCTGGTACCCAGGGCCAGGTATCGTGCATTGACGCGCTGCTTTCTTCGGGGATTTATCGGGCGGGCTTCTTGATCTCGAGCAACCCTAATGGGCTGCTCCCCGCCCTGTGTACGGTACGCAAGGTCAGACGTTCTGCACCCAAAAGGGCCTACGACCGCTCGAGGCCGGGTTGGGTCAGAGGCTTGTTCAGCCGGCCATATGTTGGAAAGATAACAGATGACTCTTGGCTTTTGCGCCTGCTTTCTCCCTACTTCTTTTAGTTTCTTTTAGTTTCTTTCTATAAACCTCCGTCCCGTGGCTTTTCGTTCTCCACCTCTTCTCGGCCTTGCACTTCCATATGCTCAGAGTTCCTGCTTGTCCTTCAGGCGAGAGTCTTTTTCTGCCTTTCCCCAAGAGATTGCTTCTTTGTCTTTTTCCTCGTTGCCAGATCTTCTCTCTCTGCCTTTGATTGGTACGACGAGGCACTGTGGTTAAATTGATCAGATTTTTCCTCTCTTTTATCTGCTTGTTTTGCTATGGGACCCGTCGCTTTTTCATGCATCTGATGGTTGTCAGTTCCCAACTTACACGATTCAGGCGCCCTATCCGGTCGATTGATCACGATAATTGAGGTGCTTCCTTCCTCGATAAAAAGTAAGGGATAATAAAACTTAATCAAATATCCTGTATGGTCGGATTATCCGATCACGTCCGCAGACGCCAGAATGGGCCTGAAGTGGCCTGCGGATTCGTACACGGCAGGCGGATGCGAATCACCGCACTTATATTCTGTTCTCCCCATCGTGAGTCAGACATCGCAAAGATAAGCGGTCTAGGTCTAACACGGGATGGGTTTTCATCTCAATGGCACGACGGTATTATGTTTGAAAATTGGTGAGGCTTTTAGTTTGATTTTCGGATTTTTGTTAAAAAACAGAGGGGGTCAAGTGTTCACCGTTAATCAGAATGGCTTAAATGAAAGTGTGAAATGGTAAATCCTTGAAGGCTCAATCACTACTGGACAACACAAGAAGAGTGTTCTGTTATTATTAGGTAAAATGATATAATAAAGCTAAACTGATCTGTTTGAAATATAAACCCAACCTCTAGAAACCAATTTATCTGGAAATAACTCAAGTACTCAAGGCATTCAGTCCCATTCAGGTTTGAAACCCTAGCATTTTAACCTTGCTATCTCATGGCTCAGAAATGACATCTAGAAGAATGTCAGCATCACCATTAAGAATTCCACCAACCCTAAAGCATGGCAAATATTGACCAGTTGAAAGACATTAAATGGTTACTAAACCCTGAGCTCGGGAAAGTCGGGAACCATAAATACAAAGACTTCAGAATATCTAAAGTATTGAGGACAACCCTACAACCGAAAACCAAGCTAGCAACCCTCCTCTCATACATGAGGCTTAAGCTTTCAAGCATCCCTTGAGCGTCATCCTCAAGGGGTGGTTTGGCTCAGAAAAAATGAGAGAAAGAGGAGAGAGAAGAGAGCAGCAACCCTAAATGAAAAGTCGGGAAACTCAGGACAATGACAGTGCTGCCTAGGTTACAAAGTTGTGGGGCTTATATAGTCAACCCAAAGCAGGAAAATACAAAAATGCCTAAATATACCACATATGGACAAATGGTAATATATCAAAACGTGGTCGTTAAGACTGGAGAATTCCAAAAACACAATGAGATTTCATAGTAGAAATTTCACATGCTAGCTAATTTTTAGCCTAGCGAACTACAAGAGATATGAATCGAGAAACTCCCCACACTAGCTAAATTTTTGTGAGATAGCTAAATTGGGTATTTAGAATGTGCGAATTTCATAGATAGCTAAATTTCACTAGCTAGCTAAATTTATTAGCTAATTTCGCTAGGATTAAGTAATTTCTTTGTGGTGATAGCGAAAATATCTGGGCTTGCTCGCTTTATATCGCATCCTCCGTTAACCTTTCTTTCTTCACATCCACTTCACATTTCTTCATCTTGATGGTTGAAAACACCGAATCCTCGTGATTCGGCAAATATCTTGGACATCAAACTTGAACTAATTGGCGAGGTAATGTAAACTCAGAATACTAAAACAAACTCAGTGGAATTAGTGAAACTATGGACCCGCACACATCACTGTTTAATTGATATGATTAGTGCCAAAGCAAAGCACTCAAACCTATCTTGAATAAAAATAAAACAGCACCCTTTGGCACTAATCAACGCCCTTCGTGGTTACTTTTATTGAACGCACGGCCTCTCGAAGGCCCTAATATGGCCCTCTCACGTTAATTCTTTACGTGGTATCCGTGCTAAGGATGGTGTGTTTCTTTGGAGGTCGCCGAGAATGGTCTTTCGTTTTAATCGGTGATCCTTTTATAAAGGTGTTTCAGAACATTTAACGTCTGTCTCTTCCTGCAACTCACAAAATTTCACGTATTGGTATTCAGGCCTATTACTTTTAGGGACAGGGTCTCACGTCCCCAGTGGCTCCCTCGCTCCTATCTTTTATAAGTCCAAAGGAGACCACTGAGGGCTTTGCTCTCCTGCACGCCCGAGCTCCTCCTGCATCTTCCACCTTCCTTCTCGCATAGGTCATGGAAGGGACACCATTTCTTCACAAGGTTTTAACTGGAATACAACTTCCGGGACAGGACGACACTGGTGTTTCTCAGACTACGAGCGCCCGATAATCTCTGTGGGAGTATTTGCAATCGCTTTCTGCATGACTTGCCTAGCAGATTGAATGTTTGACTCATATTGTCTTCATATTTCCCAAAAAGCTCGCTTCGACCTTTAGCGCCTCAAGATAATGTCATAGTTTCAGCGCTGATGAGTGTCCCGTCGTCTCATGGAGTTGATAAAGTCGACATTCCCCGCCCATCTAATTTGAGGTTCGCACGCCTTCTGGTCGAGGCCTCACTCCTTCCACTTGGGAGCCCTCCATTGAGCTTACTGCGACACTCCTACCAAAGAGAGATTTGTCTATTTGAAGTATGTCCGAAGCCCCGGCGTGGAAGGAAAAATCGTTTTCCACACAATATCACGCAGCCTGGCTATGTCTGAAAGAAAAGCTGATTTCTTTCCTGCTTGAACTGCAGTCAAGGCCATGGTTTTTAGCCGGTCTTTTCTTCCTTCCAAGCCCGTCGCCAGAGGCAAAGTCTTCGGGTGCGCCTGGCTTGAGAACCGCTATGGCTGAAGCTGAGAATTGTTTGAACTACTTGAGAATGCCAAGTCACTCTCAAGGGGCGGCAAGAGTCAAGAGAAAGAAACCTCAAACCAAAAGTTGACAAAAACATGACTCTTGCTCTAATGCCGAAGCACAAAAGCCATAAGTCATCCATCCCAAGATTCTGACTTTAGGCTGGAAGGCACTGTTGATTTATGGCTCCAAGCCGACTTTTTCAAGGGGTTGCATCGGTAAGTTTCCAGTCGCGCTTACTCCCATGCTGATTCCAGGTTGAGCATTAACTTCATGCTTGATATGCAGGTAGCCACTCATTTGAAGGGCTCCAATAAAATAAACTAAATGAAAAGACGGGAGAATTGCCCTGATTTATAAGAGTGGCGCCGCTCTTCACGCCTGAGCGAACTCGAGCCGCAGGGTAGCAGACAATGAAGGAAGAATTGGAGCGACTTAAATTCAATCTAAAACATACCACGTCGCCGTGCTGTGGGGTGAGAGATAGGCTGGTGGTTGATTTATGCCGGGAAGAAGCTGAGTCTTGAGTGCTTCCAAAGGAGCAAATGATTTGATTAAATTCAGAGGGCTAAAGTCCGCCGGCAGAGCTTTCAATTGGTTAGGAGGAGCTCATCACATCCCGGCAAGCTGGCTGGATTTTGGGCGAGCACGCGCGCTACCGGCGATCCGAGAGATAAGGGAAACACAACTCGAAACCGCCTGGGCCGTGGAGTCTCTCTCCTGAGGTCAAGATGTCGCAGAGACTGCTTCTGGTCGTGAGTCCCTCCGTCTCGCAAACCCTTGGCGGAACGGCTGAATGAGGAGTGTCGCATTGGCGCGCAGATCTCACCGCTGGTTGAATGAGCCGTAGATAGAGGGCGACAGGACAACCGAGGACTAAGCCGGCGGCTCATGGCTCGGGCGGCCTGTCAACGCAAAGCCATTCCGCGAGTACTGCATCTCGACTTCAACTTCGACCTCCCGTTTGCACGAAGAGGCAAAGAGGAATCTCTTTCTACGAACTATTCTCGCGATCCCGGTACTCGCCGAGGCCATTCTCATCTTCGCTGCTCGCTTCCTCCCACCGATGCTCAACTCCCCAGCCACTGCTTGTTTCGATGTTTACTTATATATATATATATATATATATATATATATATATATATAGATATATAGTATATATATAATTTTTTTTTTGTTTTCTTTGCTCTGCCTAGGTCTAAGGCCTGTGTAACTTCTCCTCCTTTTAATAAATATTCATTTTTTTAAAGATTCAAGTGCTCTAATCGGATATTTTTACTTTCTCCTTGAACTATAGCTCGAATTGTGGTTCTGAGCACTCAGGTTCATCAAACTGAGTCATTGAGGCCTCGTATTCTCGTCTGCCTGGGTTCCTGCTCCTAAGGTTGTACGGCCTGGCGGTAGATAGAGCTCAAATAAATTGAGCCTCTAGCTTGCCCCATTGCCCGGGCATGAGTCGACCTGCCCCTTAGGGCCGATCGCCCCTGCTTAGGTCGGAGATCGCCACGCGGAAGTTGACTTCCACTCCACTAACTGCAGTAGGAGCTCAAATCGAGCTTTTAGCCGGCACAAAGCTGCCGAAGTCGCCACGCAAGTTACGTCATCGGCTAACCTGGCGGTGAGCCTAACCTACTAGGTCATGCCGACTCGCTGGCCGAGGTCGCCACAAAGCAGTAGGCGGGTAGAGCTTCATCAATGTGAATGGGTCAAGCAGGAGCTCATTCCATGTGAACCGAGGGAAGAGCTCGCCAAAGTGAATAGTGAGTAGAGCCTCAGTCTGGCAATCGATGAAGAGTTCGTCTAGAGTGAATAGAGTCACCCAGTGGAATCAGCGGTGAGTCATTCAACGTGAATTCGGTCGCGGCTCGGCCCCATGTGGGAATCGAGAGAAGCGCTCGCCCGCTAGACCGATGGGAAGAGCTCAATGTGAATAGTTTAGAGTTTCGCCATGGAACCGAGAGTGAAAAGAGTTCACGTAGTGAATTGAATAGGCAGAGTCGTCTGTAAACCGATGGGAAGAGCCTGCCAATGTGAATAATAGTCTGGAGCTCTGCCCATATGGAACTGAGAGGGAAGAGTTTGCTGAGGTGGGAATAGCTGAGTAGAGCCTGTCCAAGTAAATCACGGAAGAGCCACCGGTGAATAGTCGAGCAGAGTTTCACCAAGTAAACCGATGGGGAAGAGCCACAATGTGAATAGTTTGGCAGAGTCATCACTTCGAACTGAGAGGAAGAGCTTGTCGTGAGTGAAAGAGTAGAGCTCTGCCCAGTAAAACCGATGTAAAGAGTTTCGTTGCTGTAAATAGTCGATGTGGAGCTCGCCCATAGGAACCGAGGAGGAAGAGCCACGAGTGAATAAATGAGCAGGAGTTTGGCCCAAGTAAACTGGCGTAAAGAGCTCACTGCGGAGGTCAGTGTAGCTCGCTCAAGTAAACCGGGCGGGAAGAGTTATAGCTAATTTGAATACGGGTAGAGCTGGCCTGGTAAACCGGGCGGGAAGAGCTTCACACAAGAACCGCTGGGGTGGCTTCATCCATGGGAATCATAGGAAGAGCTCGTCGAGAACAGCCGGTGCAGAGCTCGCCCAGTAAACCGCCGAAGAGCTCACAATGAATAGCCGAGCAGAGCTCGGCCCTAAGCAAACTGGCGAAGAGCGTATTACGTGGCGCTGGAGCCGTCCATGTGAATCGAGAGGAAGAGCTCATTTACCGCGAGCTACTGGCTCGACGCCGTGGCCTCGCGGCAAATGTGGTACTCGAAAGGACTCGACTGCTTTAGGGCAAAATGCGGCTCAGGCCGAGCCGGATCACTCTGCTGGATATAGCTGTGGGTTCGGGGCGCTGCGGGCCTTGGTGGCAATACAGCCCGGTGCTGATCTCGACTGCTGAGCGGTACCGCTTCCTCGCGGCCGGAGCGATCACCGGCCAAATCGAAAGAAATGTGGTTCCCGGGCGTCGCGCGTCTTGCGGCAAATGTGAAATTCTAGTCGATCTCGACTATTAAAGTGGCCATGGGTTTCAGGTTAGTGATTACTGCCAGCCTTGCAGCGTGGCCGCGGGGCGCCTGTGGGTCTTGGTGGCAATGTAGCCTCGAAGTTTATCTGACCGGCCAGGCAATGCGGGCTCAGGCCGCCGATCACCGCTGGAATCGAAATGGCTATGGCTCCCGGCTACCGGTGGCTCGTTGTAACAAAACAGTCGGACCGACGGCGAGGCGGCGCGGGCTCGCGCTGAGTGGATCACCTGTCAAATTATAGCGGCCCGCGCCGGTGGTCTTTGGTGGCACGTGTTCTCGAAGCTGGATCTCGACTCGCGAGCGCCGCTGGGTCGTACGAGCTGGGATCACCACCGAGCGCCGCGGGTTCTCGGAGTCGTGGCCTACGCAAGGTACCGAAATGTCTGACTCCCCGAGGCAGCGTGGCTCGCAGTGCAGTAGATGAGCCTATCAATGGTGAGCCATTGGTTCTCGCTGCGCCCCGTTTGGGTTGATCGGCCGCGGCGGCGCTATTCACTTCAATTCCTCGAAAGGTGCACGTTTAATGAAGTTATATCAAGGAGAATTTCAACGTTTGTGTGACCTTCCGAGTGCTTGGCCTTCTATAAAATGCAGAGGTTCAGCATTAGCTGATTTATGCTTGAATACGGATTTAATGAATCTGAGTAATAAACTGGTCGCCTTCACTGGGCATCCAGCACGGGAGATTATGGTGTCCCTGGCGGGCCTCTTCTCAGTGGAGTCAGGTTTTTCCTAGTCTTCCTTTTATGAGTCATGTTATTCCTTAGCTTCAGGCTTCCTGAATACGCCGTCCTGAGAGGGTAGTGACTCTTTGGTACGCTTTCAAAAGTATTCTTCTTCTTCCTCCTTCCTCTCCTCTTCCTTTTCTCATCTCCTTCTTTTCTCCTCTCCTTCTCTCTTTCTCCCTTCCTCCTTCCTTCTTTTCATCTTTTTTCCACCTCTCATTCTCCTCTTGCTTCTTCAGATAAACTCCTTCCATCCCTTTCTTCTTCTCCTCTTCCACTTCTTTCCTTCCTCTCCTTCTTTTCATTCGTCTTTCTCCTTGTGGTTCCCTTTTTTTTTCGAGGGAACTGGCTCAGATCAATGCTTTCAAGATGCAATCGATGACAATTCCACTGATTGTAACTAATGCGCCTAATTGAGGCCAAAGAGTAGCTTTTCCTTTTATGTCTAAGGATAAAGAAACCTCTTTTCCTTTTATGTCTGGTGAACTACACTCTTATTTTCGTATATTATTACTCGTATGAGATGTCCGACAACGTGACCAATAATAACTTGCCATCTAATACCAATTATATGAGGATACAAACCACACTTATTGGTAAAGGCATGTGTTCCGCATTCCATGGGAGGTTGCAAGATTTTCTTCATTCGGGAGTCTATACTGCTCGGACCGACAACCCTGATACGAATGCAAGGACCTTCCAATGGGGCCTAGTCATGCACTGATTCTTCCTGTCATGTGGAGCTTTAAGACTGGCCGCCCAAGATGCAGCTCCCGGGCTTGACTCTTGATTATAGTACTGGGCCAAGCTTCCTTTGGTACCTCCCAGACGCCTCAACCCGTTCGCCATCTAGAGTTCTAAGTTGTATCGTATGGGCCCACATTATGTTCCTCCATGCTAACCTCGACTGGAAGACCTTTATCCCACTTCCACGGGGCTACTCGCCTGCCAAAGGCTAGAGCAAACGGGATTTCCTGAGTTGATGACTTCGTTGTCCCAGAGGGCCCAGTAATCCCGTGATATTCTGACCAACTCTTTGCTAGTCTTTCTAACTTATTCGAAGGCGCCTTAAGGGTTCGACAAGGACTGCCTTGGTTCGCTTGATTGCAAAAGTCGGGGACTATAATAATTTTTAATTCTCGAAGGTTTCAGACAAAAATCTCCGAATTTCAGCATCAGCGAACTGCTTCCGCTGTCCGATACTAGTACTTCAGACGCCAACCCAGACATGATGGTCGCACACGAATATGATTTTAGCCTGATCAGATAAAGGCTCTGGCCGCCACTGCGAAGTAATCCAATCGCGATCGATTATGAATTTACAATCGCACCTTTACCACGGGCGGTGGGTCCATGTCCATAAACCCCATTGTTGGAAAGGCCAGGACTCAGATCGATGTTATGGCCTCGGACGGGAGGCGTGAGATTCGCGTGCTCCCGCAGATTCTCAGATTTCGACTAGGTCGGTTGTGATCCTCAGGCTGGTTGCCGCGAGTATCCCCGCCTTTAAAACTTCTTTCCCCGCTAATGCCCGAGCTCCGATATGATTCCCCGTGATATACCTCGCGTACCTCCTCAAAGACGCATTGTGTCCTCTCCTCGCTGGCGTATTTAAGGAAGGTGTGAAAAAACTGTCATAGAGGCTTCCCTTATGATTAAGTGAACCTGGCCGACCTCGCCCTATTTCGTCGCTTTTTTCTCGGTCGCCCGGTAGGCTCTGAGATTATATAACTCCACTATAATCCATCCAAACTTCTAAGACGACTCCCACCGCGACCATCATGCCATAAGGATCAATAAGAGGTCCTCATTGTAAGATTCAATAGCATCGACTCCGCCGAGGTCTTCATGGAGGTCATGGCTAACTTTTCCACATGGCTGGCTTGTTCGGGAATTCCTTTTGCCCTCAGATAGCAGATCCCAATTAACGTTCTTTGATTAATTTGACCTTTCGGAGGCATAAGATCATCACTACTACCGTGAGGTGTCTTCTATCCGTCTGACTACCACTGGGAGTCAACGAGACTTCACTTATCGACCTCATCGAATGGCCAGGTCGAGGCCCGCTGGTCACGGCCCTTACACTGCCTGTTAGATGTATGAATCCAAATTGAGTGCATACTTTAATATATTCCTTCTAGGAGGTTAGGATAAGTCTGGTCCGTCTCACAGATTCAGGCTCCATCTACAGAGAGCTTCAAGTGGAGAGGTTTGGTCACAGATCCTCAAGTGAGGTTCCACGACAACTTCCATGATTTGGCGCCTGCCAAGACCTGCCCTTTATTACGGTTTTGGCCTCAGATTCGATAATTAACTCGCTTTCACTACGGGCTCACTTCATCACCGGTCTGAGGTCTCCTGGTTTATGTAATACTGCTTTCTATCGGGGTACTCAAGGGACTTCTATAGTATGAGTTTGGAATACGGGAAGGAGTCAAGCTTCATGTCACCAGGCTGTAATTTACTTTCCCATTCTTGGTACCTCCCTTCCATTCCTTCTTAGAGCTCGGGCTTAGATAATCGATGCCGAATCGCTTCTTATCTCTCGACGAGGACAAAGACTGCTGAAAAGTCCGACACGGTATACAAAGTGAGGAGCCCTTCACGTGGGCTGATTTAGAATAGAGGGGAACTCACATGTTCAATGACGGTGAATGCCTTCTTCGCACTTTTTAGTCCCATTGAAAGGCTTTTCAGAACTTGGAAGAAAGGTCAAGCATTTATCATCGGGCTCGATACGAACCGCTTTTGAAGTCGCGATCCTTCCGCTACTACTGACCCTCCTGAAATTTCGACAGGATGGTAACGTCGAGCACCGCCTTTATTTTGCTCCAGGTTTGCCTCAATTCTGCGGGTTGACTATGAAACCCAGAATTTTCCGGCTGACACGCCATGTGTTATTTGTTGGGTTCATTTGAAGAAGCTTTTGGATCCGAACTTTGAGAGACGAGCAATGTGGAGATCGCCGTGGTGGATTTTACCAAGATGTCGCTTCACGATACCATAGTTGCGCTATCTCTGGCTTCAACATCCATTTACTAACCGGTACAGCAGTTTTCAGGTTGTAGACGAACGAGGTCTTTTCGTCGGGGTCCGCGCCGATCCGTTGTAACCGGAAATGCATCCATAAAATCGAGAAGTTCGCGCCCGCGGTGGCGCCCTTCACGGTCGACATTCTGGCAAAGGGAAGTCATCTTTCAGCATGCTTTGTTTATGTCGCTAGTGTCATAGCAGAGCTGCACGGCGGTTGAGTTGATTTGCGTAAAGATAGTTAAACTGTTTCGGAGGTTTCTGCCTTTCCCATCGCTTCCTTCCCTGGCGCCAGATGGTGCTGGTCGATCTCCTCGCTGGATGGCTTCTTTGGCTTTTCCGTGCCGTGGCTTCCCGCGCTTTTGCTTGACTGGTTTGAAGGATGGCTGGATGTTCAATCTATGGTGCGATTACCTAGGGTTCATTCTCCCATATGCCCGCTTTCCATGCGAAAACGTTTTGCGAGTTTCGGCCTTAAAACCGAGCGAGAGGCTGAGGTCTCCGCTAGCCTGGGAGCCGATGCAGCTAGATGGCCTCCTGAGCCGCCTCAGCAATGATACTCGGCTCTAGTTCCTCCTAGGGCTCTGGTCGGGTGAGCACCTCGTCGCGCATGTCAAGCCTGGCCTACATTCACGCTTGTCGACCCATTTGTCACGAGGCTCTGTGAGGCATTCCCGGCCACCACGATCTCTCGGACCATCCCTACCCATGTATGGTCGGAATTTGACACCGCGTGACAATGGCGAGTGGGATGGCTTGGCTGTACTGAGATGGTCCGCCAGCAACATGTTATAAGTCGACGGGCGTCACGCATAAGGAACCACAGCACGCCGCTTCAGGTAAGCTAGCTTGAGCAGGAGCACCACAACTGAAACACCAATGGCACTTCAAAGCTCCTAAACCCTAGAGATGTGCGTGCTGGATCGGTTCTAGCTCTCTCCAATGTCTATTTTGTCAAAGGCTAACGCAAAACGTATGTTAGCTCTAACTCCGCGGTCAATTAAACCCGATGAATCGGCCAGAGCATACATCGCCAATCACCAATGTATCTGGGAAGCCGTATCCTCCGTGGCGTGAGTCGCAGAACGTAATGGTAGTGTCGGTCGTAGTTTAGATACCGCTGTATTTATTTTCGGCTGGGGATCCGATGCCACGCAGGGCCTGCCCGGGCCGAACCAGATTCTTCCGTTAACTTCGAGATCAATGCGATTTCTCCAAGGGTCATTGCGCCGAGCTGCCGCTTGCCGAGGCGGTGGCCGTTGCTGAGTCGGGCCTGTCTCGACTTCCGGGCTTGACTTTGGGCCTGATTTTGGGCTTGGTTTTGGGTTTGGTTCCCTAGAGATATGAAACGCCTGAGGGTATCCCGCTAGCTGTATTAGGTATTATATTTCTTTCAACAGATACACTGTCCGTATGATGCCCATAATCCCTATGGAACTCGCACATTTGCACATGGTCTTTGTAGTGTGATCTGATTTATCCGAGCTGGGCTATCCAAAGAACCGGCTGCTTGCACTTCATGCAAGACCTCATGTACACTCCAGGCCGTTAGGAGTGAAGCGCGAGGCGGGGCAATATGCTGCTCGTGATTGCAAGGGCCCAGACGTCTCTCGAGATTCCCCACTTAGGGGATCGTTTTTATCTTGCTTGGGGAATTTTCCCGGTCGCTTTGTTTTAAGCCATTCCTCACCGCTTGTTCGCCGTGACTTTCTCTCTTTATTTGGTGGAAGAGCTCTCCTCTCGATATGAGAGCTTCCTCGCTTATATATATTCGCATGAAAATTTCGGCCATGTTTGCTTGGGGGGTTCTTTGAGATGGAAACATCAGATCTTGACTGCACTCCTAACCCCGCAATGAATGTTGTGATGGCTAATTCTTCATCTGGCATGTTCATTCAGACTTACATTAATCTGTGAGGATTGAGGATTCAAGTTTTTCATGAGCTCATGATTCGGGGCCGGGCAAGATAGAATATTTCCCGAGACGTCCGTTCATGAAGTGGGAGACGAACGCAATGGATATTTTCTCTAATGAAGAGAGATTGATGAAGAGGGATTCTATTGGAACTGTGCCAGTCGGCCTTTAGTGTAATACAAAGCCCCAGACTGGCATGGTGGTCTGATACCCATGCAACTCCATCTGATTCCTGTAAGGTGATTGAGATGGTCGACTATGATCTTCGGTTCCATCGGGAAGCTCCACTTCTGTGGCATTCTCGACTTTGGTCGGAAGCGATAGAAATGAACACCCCTCGATCATGAAGGTGATTCGCCATTAAGCACTACTGTATCTACATAATGTCCTGGCTGGCCTCCTTAACTCCTCCTACACTGCTGCAGCCCGGCCAAGACTCTAAAACCTTGCTCCCATGATTGCCTTCCATTCCTGGTGGGGATGACGTGGTTCTTCACTTCGACATGTCCTCCGAGCATTGCTTCTCCGCGGGGATAATTGTGGTCCATGCCTTCGGCGGGATGGACTACGCTACGCCCCGTCACCTCGGGGGATCACGTGGCTGCCGTCGCCATTGAGGAATGTTATGACCTTCTTTGGGTGTCGTGTCTCCGAAGTGGATCGCGCATTCATCTAATGCTTTGTTCTACTCTTCTGCTCCCGGTGTTGGTTGGCGAGCGGGAGTGCTTCCACTTGCGTTCGTGTTGGCTGCATTGGCTACACCTGTCCCCCGGAGGCCCTCGGTCCGCGCTGCTGGTGGATCCTGCATCCTTGGTGGATTGATGTTGCTGTGCTTGTGTTAGAGTTGATACCATGATGGCGAGAAATCGGTTATATTTAATACGAGCTGTCGTTCCCTCTGAGCGGTATGTGATGATGCTCCAGCCTTGAACTGGGGCTGGAGCGTGTAGGGTCGTTGGGCTGAACTGGATTGCTAGCGGGTTGGGATCTGGAGCTCTTGGATTATCTGCAGGCTAAGGTAGGATCGTTTGCCTTTGATGATGCGGGCTACGGACGTAGCACTCTCTGAACAAGGAGGAAGAAGGGGGGTCGGCGGATTTCGCCAGTGGCGCTCAGATGCCTCGTCGGTTTCTTTACGAGGAAAGATGGGCTGCAGAGGGCGAATGTGTTGCGTCCTAGGTGTGTACCTTTCAGATCGGAATTGGTCATGTATTTATAGTAGATGCTTTCAACCAGTTGGATTGTGATTAGGACTCGCTCCCATTGGTTGGGATTTTCTTGTTACCCGTATCGGATTTGGTAATGTATTTGGAAAGAACAGTTTATCTGGGATAATCTTCCTTCCTTATTGAAATTTGAGATCGGTAGCGTGATCTCTTATTATTTTCCTTTCCTTATTGATAAGATTGATGACGTCTTGTTAGGGGTTATTCTATTTTCTGCATTGGCAAAGCATAATCTGACTCACTTGGTATGGACCTTCTAATTTGTCCAAGATCGTATTTTAGGCCTAGCGGGCCGGGTCTTCATTGGGCTGAGTAGAGGGGGCGGTATTGCGTGGGCCGCGCTTCTTTGGAGAAGCAGCGAGTGGAAGCCACGGGATCCGCGGCGCAGCCTATCATTTGAATGAATTTTTTTTTTTGAAAAGGAATAATTTTTTTGATTCAAATTGTCAAATACAAATTCGCTATGAACCATAGAGGATGAAAGAACACTCAAATTAATAGCATAAATCAACTCAAAGCCTACAAATTTGAGAATACTATAGTGACTAGAATACTTATGATTCTAGTTTTGCAACAAACTAACCATCATAATTTGATTTATTGTCTCTGCCTAATCGAAAATGCTTTACCCGTTTGAATCGCCACACACAAATAAAAAGCTGTAATAAGATGATGAAAAAGAAAGCACTGTAACAAGACGACACAAAACCAAATACCACAACAAAACAATGAAATCATGAAAAATAAGATAAAACTCATCTATGTGGAATAACCACTTTTAGGAATAAATTAATAGAAAGAGGTCTAATGAAGTGATTTCAGGTCAACAAAGGCCAAAAGTCACCCCTCCTTACTTAAGGAAGATGAGTGACTATAAGGGAAAGTCTAGAAAATGAGACTAAGGTTTTTAGAGAAAAAGAAATGCTTTAGATATTGCATATACATATCACATATTCTAAATTTTATTGAATTAAACAAAATGTGGCATTAAAATATCCAAAGTCTAATTCATGCGCTCTAGGTGTTCATTGGATAGTAGAAATTATAATCAACAATGAAATATGATTTTCTATTTCCTTATAATCTTACACATACTCACAATTTATTGGTTTACCATGGAACATGCTCATTAAAAGCTTTTATGAATTATACTATCATATGTGACTGTGGTAGATCTCATTTACTAGACTTGAGAGAATCTTAACAAACTTCATGAGGGATTGTGATATGATAATCTTGAACGATTACATTGGACTTCTCTTTTTTTTTTTTTTTTTAATAAAACTCTTAGACCTCTTATATTGTTTTTTGTTTCGCTACATAAAATCCTTATATTAAAGGATGTCATTAATTTGTTGCTTGATAGACCAGCTTAATAATTACAATTTAATAACTTAATTAAAGTTATTATATAAATTAAATATGTTTGATAAAGTAACATAATAATATGACTTAAACTAAAAGAAAAACCTTTAACTAATAAGTGCGAAGGTGGCGGCTCTTATGTAGGAAGGAGGAGGTGGATGAGATGTGGATTTAATTAGAGATATGTTATTGGAGGTTGAGGTTGTTCGTATCCTTAGTATTCCTCTTTCAAGACATGTGATGGATGATAAGTTAGTTTGGGCTTTTGAAGAGAAAGGGCACCATTCTGGATAAAGTTGTTATAGGGCGCTTATTGGTGAATTTGACAATGAGAGTGACAGTTTTTTGAAGAATATTTGGTAACTCAAGATCCCTCATAGAGGTAGGAATTTTTTTTGGAAACTGACTTCAAATGTATTACCAACTGCGGTGAATTTGAAATCAAAGCATGTGGAAGTTGATATTATTTGTAAACGTTGTCTTGTAGTTGTTGAATCAAGCCAACATATCATTTTTGATTGTAAGTTGGCAAGAACATGTTGGTGGCTCTCAAAATTTCAGATTCCAACCCCCGAATATGATGTCTATAGTAGAATAGCTGAAGCAATGTTTTAAGGCAGTAGGGATGGAGGGTGTTAGAGACACTTCCCGCTCATATCATAAAGACAGTACATCAGCATCACATGGAATAAAAGCCCCTAAAATTGAAGTTGTTACAATGCAACTAAGAGATATCAGCAACCGACAGACAGATGCTCTAGCACCTTCTGAATGATTCTCTCTAGAAACTTCAAATTTTCATATATATATATATATATATATATATATATATATGTACTGCACTCTACGTTTTGTAATAAGCTGTAATTTTCATTTCCTTGTGATAACATTGCTTTTAGTTTTGTCTCTTACGATTGGGATCCCTATTCTCAACATGGTATGGGGAAAATGATACAAAAGCCTTCAATGGTGTCTGTTCATAATCCAACTACAGTTCCTGATCATCCGTCAATCATACTGCTGTCTGTAGTCCCTCCAGTCAGCGTGAGATTGGACCGATCCAATTATGCAATCTAGAAATCACAAGTTCTACTCACTGTTAGAGCATATGGGTTAGAAGGTTTCTTTCTTTGTACGAAAGCTTTACCTTGTTCCACACTTGATGATTCTGTTAATCATGATTTTGTTCAATGGAATCGCTTAGATCAATTTGTAGTGAGTTGGTTATTATCCTTTATATTTGAATCTATGATTGGACATGTTCTCCATTGCAAACGACTTCAGCTATTTGGAAAACCTTAGAACAGTTGTTCTCCACAAAATCCAAAGCTAGACTTCTGCATCTTTGATTTCTCTTAGAGTTTACCAAAAAATGATCCATGACTATTGAAGATTATTTCCTTAAGATGAAATATCTTGTTCATAAGTTGATGCTTGCTGAAAAACCAATATCTGATGATGAATTAATTTTGTACATCTTGAGTGGTATAGGAACAGAGTATGAATCTGTTGTTGTCAATTTGACATCCAAAGACTGTATTTCTCTCACTGAAGCTCAGTTCCTTCTCCAAACTCATGAATCATGACTGGAGAACTTTCACACTACACAAATAGTTGATGTTTCTTTTGCTATTGCTAATGTTGTAAAACCCGTGAAAAATTAACATTTAATTTTTTCAGAAAAATGACAAAACAGTAATTTGCTAGAATAGTCCTGGAGGAAAAGCTGAGATTTTTTTCTAGATCTCGGATGATGAAATAGATTTTACCGTTGGAATTGTCTCGCGAAATCTAGGTACACCGTCAAATTTTGTTGAATTCAGAGATAGTCGGAATTTTACGTATTTGGAGGCGTTTGGACGAATCACGGGATGACATGTGGCATAAGGGAACGTGTGCCATGTGGCACTAGCATGGGGGACACTTGGCACATGGGTGGGCCAAGTGTCATGCCCTTAGGCATTGCATGACTTGGGTGGATAGGATTTTAGCATGAAAACACATGGCCTAGCAAAGGGCCATGTGTTAAACTTGTCTTGTGTAAGTGTCCTTCACCTAACTCAAACCTAACTTAGTGGTTTGAGGTGGGGGAAATGAAAATTGTTCGTAGACAAGAAAGAAAGGGAGAAAAGAGAGAAAGAAAGAAAGAAAGAAAGGAAAGGAAGAAAAGGAAGAAGGAAGGAAAGGAAGAGTTGGTCTACACTACAACAAGGTAGGTTATTCTCCTACTTAGGATATCCTTGTCTAAAGGCCATTCAATGGCCATGGAGCTTAGCCTCAACATGGGGGTAGGTTAAAAAAAAGAAAAAACAGTTTGGGAATAAACTGTGTGAGTTTCTAGGTTCTTTTGGTGCTAAGCAGTTTTTAGTCTTGAGTTAAACCTGTTTGGAAAATATGTTGAATCACTGGATTTTTGTGTACTATTGTTCTTGTTTGTAAGAAAACTAAGAAAAATTCCGATCTGCATGTGTTTAATGCAGCTATGAATAGCATCTTGCTTTAGAAAAAAGGTAATTGATATGAGTATGCATCGCGATAATTTATATCATTGTAGATTTGATGTGAAAATGTAAGAAATTGAATGTTGTGTTTTACATTAATGAAGCTGGATAGAAAATTCAGTTTGAATATTTAAGTTTTAATTGTATATCATGCAGTATGTGAACTTGTTGCATGCATGCATTTAAATGAATAATGTCATGCTAGGATTTTTTGTATATCTCACGTGCATGGGGATTTTGCGCATGTTGAGTGTGAATGCATAGCATGAATAAACAGTTTTTCTCGAAAGGTTGTCCACCAAACTTATCGGAGTCTGTCCAAAAATGAATATTGGAGGGTAGTCCACACTATTATCGGAGTCTGTCCAAATGGAAAAAAAATATCAAAGGGTTGTTTACAATACTATCGAGTTTGTCCAAATGAAATATATCGAAGGTTTGTCCATAGTACTATCGGAGTCTGTCCAAATGAAATACACCGGAGGGTTGTCCACAGTACTATTAGAGTCTGTCCAAATGAAATATACCGAAGGGTTGTCCACGATTACTGTGAAATTATCCAAATAAAAATATATCGGAGGGGTGGTCCAAACATTTTAGCAAGTCACATCCTAGAACCTTCGCAAGAACTAAAACAAAAACCTTTTTTTTTAGAAATAATTTTCATACATGGAAAAAATGCATGTGTGAGGGAGTCGGTGAGGGCTCGAGGCATGGGGCTTGGCATATGACATTCATGTAGAAAATTGCATAATTTTTACTTAAATGGGTATAAATTTTGTGAACATGCCATTGCATGTGTACTTAGGTGGGGTGTAGCCCTCGTAGGAGATTTTCTCTACTAGGCTTTGCTCACCCCGTCGTGGGAAAATCATTTTTTTCAGGTACTAGAGGTACCATCAAGCAGCTTGGTCGAAATTAGTTGAGAAAAGGCGGTTGGCTTTGTTACGTATCTTGTAAATTTTGGGTAGAAGAACTCAGTTTCTGTTTATGTAAAAAGAACAAAGTTGTAATTAAACTCATTTTGTATAAGAAATGCAGTTTTGGTAAGGTTTCACTAGGTTTCATATGCCCTTGTAGTAAAAAGGTTGTTTTATACCGAATTTGCGACGTATTGAAAAAAATAAAAAATAAAAAATAAAAAAATAAAAAAATAAAAATTGACCCCCGAGAATTGGGGCGTTACAAATGTTGTGCACAAACATGACTCGTATGAAACTCCATATCATGGTTGGCACTCGGCCTCTGTACAAAACCCATCTTAGCATCCCACACGATGTTCATAGCAAGGATCTCGTGGTGGTCATGGTTGTCATCAATTCCGAGGTTGCAACCTTCTTAAATTGTTTTGCCAAATTTGTGGCAAATCTTGTCACTATTCGGTGAAGAATTATCACTTATTCGATCTCAGTTTTCATCGTGCTATATTATCTCATACCATAACTGGTCCTTCTTCTCAATTTCCCTAAGCACAAATTCATGCCTGGTACTTGGATAGTGGGGCTACCAATCATACTACCTAAAATTATGCATCCTTGACATCTAAAACTGAGTATTATGGCCCTGGTGTGTTAATAGTTGGAAATGGCTCCACTCTACCTATTTCCCATATTGGTAACTCTACACTTGCTGTCTCTAAACCTCTTTACTTACGTAATATATTGCTTTTCCTTCCATAAAGAAAAATCTCATTAGCATAGCCAATTTCACTGTAGATAATAATGTTTTTGTTGGATTTGATGCCTCTTAATGTGTTGTTAATAACAAGCTCACGATGGAAATTTTGGTACAAGGCCATCTGCATAATGGTCTTTGTAGGTGATATTCCCCTATTCAGTTCTACCAATATGTTGCATACTACTTCTTCAGTTCCAGTCTGCTACAACACTTCTCCATCAACAGTTTGCTCTTCTTGAAATAAGACTCAATCTCAACTGTCTCTATGGCATAATCGGCTGGGGCATCCTCATTTAGTCATTCTTCATCAGGGGCTCCAATGAATGACCATTCACCTAGGATTTGCTGCAGCTATTCCCTTATATTCCTCATACTAATATGGAAAACTTCATCAACAAACCTTTTCTTCCGTTCCTCTCAAGATAACTCACCCATTTTAGATTATACACACTGATGTTTGGGGCCCATCTCCATTTATGTCAGTTGCTGGCTATAAGTACTATGTTTCACTTGTTGATGACTGCTCACATTTTATATGGATTTATCCTTGTAAGCTTAAATCAGAAATGGCAGCTATTGTAACTTAGTTTATTTCTTTGGTTGAAAGACAATTTTCCACCAAAAACAAATGCACACAATCCGATTAGGGAGGTGAATATAGGAGCCTTCTTCATCTCCTACAACAATTTGGCATTGAATTTCGTCATCCTTGTTCCCATGTTCATCAACAAAATGGCAAGGTTGAGCGAATACACTTATGTATTGTGGACACTAGCCTCACTCTTTTAGCAAGGGCCTCTATGAATTAAAATATTGGTGGGATGCTTTAGAGGCTGCTGTTTATTGAGTTAATTTAATACACTTGTAACACCCGAAATATCTGCTAGTTGTTTTTCGGCATGTTTTAGGGTATTTTAGAGGTAAATTTAAATTTTAAATAAATTTAAATGCAAAGCGTGAAATTAGAGAGAAACCCGGAAATAAGTAAGGGTAAATTTGTAATTTTCAAATTAAGGTCACAAAGTGTAAGATAAAAAAGATGTGAGGATTTATTATAAAAATAAAATAACTTGTGGAGCAAATATAAAAGAGTTGAAAGACCAAAGTGCAATAAAAGGAAACTTAAGTCAAAAGAATGCATTTTTGGTGGCCAAACAAGGCCTTATGGGAATTAGACCAAATAAGACCAATTTTGGTTTCTCATTTGGGCATTTTGGGAGAAAAAACGTGAAGAAGAGAGGAGAAGAAGAAGAAGAGAAGAAGAAGAAGAAGAAGAAGAAGAAGAGGAAAGGTATGGAACTAGGCTTTTGTATGGAATACTATAGTTGTTTGGATACTTGTTTGAATTTTCTTTGGGTCTTGTATGCATTTTAGTTTGTTCCATTTCTAGGGCTTAGTTAGGAATCCATCATAACCCTAGATTTGTTGACAATTGGGTTGGTAATAACCTATTTTGTATAAGATGAGTAAGGAATCCTCCCTTGGGTATGGATTCTTGGTTTAAGATGTATGGATACCGGTTTGGGTGTTAGGAGGTTAACCTAACATACAAGTATATGAATTAGGGTTTGGAAAAACTCTAATTAATCTCTATCTTTGGCTTTGGTGGAGTTAGAACATACTTGGGAGATATTTTTCTATATAATATATGAGTTTTCCTTTGTTTTTGGTTGGATTTCTGGAAAAATGGACTAATGAACAAAAATCTAGGCATTGTTGGGGGTCTTACATAGTGGCGTAGGGACCCCTCGCTGATTAGTGCCCAAAAAGTGCTATTTTAAACCCTATTTTTAACAGGTTTTGAGCGCTTTTTGTGTACTAATTGTTATAATTAACCCAATTGACATGTTCGGGTCCCTATTGCACTTATGATTGCATTCCGAGGCTGTTTTTGTAGTTTTTGCAGGAATTGGAAGCCAAATTATCGTGTCAATCCAATCATAACAAAGTCGGGTTGATTTCCATCAATTTCATATGGTTTTTTTATCAATTTCAGCAAGCCGAGAATGAAGAATATCAAAGCTTGAAGAAATGGAACAGTGCAGTGGGAATAGTAGCCGCAGGAAGCAATGGAACAGTAGCCAGGAACAGTGCCAAAATTCGCTATGCTGGACATTTCGCTATGATAGCGAAATTTCGCTATCATAGCGAAAATTACTGTGCATAGCGAAAATTTCAATTTTCGCTATGCTGTATTTAAGCTATGATAAACCAATTTTAAGCTATGATAGCGAAAATCCTTTGTGCATACTTGGTGTGCGCTTTCTGTTTTATGTTTAAACAACTCCGTTTTGATTTTTCTCCTTTCTACCCTCATTGTAATGTTGTTGTTTAATATTGTTTTGTAATTTCCCTTTTTCTGAGCATATATAAGCCTCAGTCTGTAACAACTGGACATCAATCACTTCATAATAAATTTTTGGAAGCTTTGACTCTCAGTTTCATTTGCTTCATTTTCTTTCCCCTTTTTTTCCATTTTCTCGGCTACCAAACACTCCTCCAAGGATGACAACTGAGAGGATGTAGCTAGACCCTCTTCTTCCTTGAAGAGGAGAATTTGCTGCTTCGTGAGGTAAGCGCGGTCCTCATTTTTAGCATACTTGCATTTATGGGTATTTATGTTCTATTTTCACCTTAGGTTAAAATCTTCTAGGCACACCCTCGCTGCGTGTATTTAGCAAGCTTTTGGTTATAGTGGATGCTTATCACTAGATCCCTTGTTATCGGTTAGTTGTTTCCTGTGAATTCTTGCGGGAGTAGGTTTTGAGATATGATATCATTGTTAGGAATATTTTTGCCCAGTTAAATGCTATGTTTCAAAAAGGGAAATCATAGGGTCTAGGTTTTAAAGCTAAATGAAGATCCGGTTCGGGAAATGACTATATGTCATGCTCCCCAATGCGAGGAAAAAGACTCGAGGACATGTTAGTTGCCTTAAAACCCTATACCAGTGGTCCGAAAATTCAAGGGGTTATATTTTACATTTTTTTCTTATTTTATTTTTGCTTTGTGAACCTTGATCCCCTGTTTTGAACCCAATCCAAATTTAATTCACCAGTTTTGACTTCACTTAAATCATTTGTAAGAAGAAAATCCATCCCTGTGTTTGACCCTAGAACCGCTATACTGTAGTAGCTTGACTACGGTGGTAGGAGGAAATTTTAGGATACAAATATTGTTGGTCTGGATCCACCTACGTAGCCGCAAAATCAAATGGCGCCGTTCTTAGGGATGGTGCTAAGTGCATTTGACATTTGTGGAACACTTGTGATCCTCATGTCACTTAAGTTTGGTGAACTAACATATTTCATTGTGTTTTTTCATTTCAAAAAAAAAAAAAAAAAAAAAAAAGAGTTGTAGGGTTTTTACATGTTGTCTTAGGTTGCCTATTTTCTTTGGATTACATTTTCTAGTGGTTTGAATTGAGAGCAAATGGAACCCCCACATGAAACAATACGGTCGGGGGAGAGAAAGCAAACCCTAGGGCATATGTCAATGAGAATTACAAACCATCCATGGCAAGATTCGACAACCCATGGAAAATCCAAATGAATATAGGTCCATGAGGGATTATAGAGCTAATGGATGAGTTCACCATATGGTAGTGCTTCTGACCATAGTTGGGGGAATCACACAAATTCCTCATGGGAACCAAGACTCCTGATATGCACCTCCACGAACCTCCGTATGCCCCAGCCTTCTCGTGACAGCAACCACTAACCCCATCCTGTTGAATAAGCCATCACGGGCAGGCAAACTAGTGGATAATTTCTTAGAGGAGCAAAGGGCGTGTTGTCAGGCAATCGACGACCTGATGAGAGCTCCTGAACAAGAATTGGATGGGTTCCAAAGCGAGTGATCAAAAAATTTGACATCTGGGAATCCATCTCCGCTCACCAAGCGGCTTGTTCATCAAGAGGAGGAAGAATACGGAGGAAGAGTGCTTAGGCGAAACAATTTTGGGTGAGCATGCTCATTGCAGCTATCATGAGGAATTGAAAGTGGAATCGACGAAGCTCCACGAGGCTGCTGAGGGAAGCCCAGAATCTTGTCTTTGTTGTTTGTCCATGGGAGAAAGAAGAAGAGAAATCACTACCTTGTTGGTGAGGGAGGGGCGGGGTGGAAAGGAAGAGGAGAAGGAACCCCAAAAGCTTATCCTTCACCTAAACCCATGCAATTTGGATCCAAGTGCCCTTGACCTAAAATAGCCGCGCCCGGTGTACATACGCCAACACCTGCAACAAACTCAAAACGCACATGGCACACGCTCTGGCTAAGTCGACCCGTCACTTTGCACGCCATGCAAAACTTGAGATTAGTGGCCTCTGCCGCGAAATTTTGCCACTACATCAAAAACAATGGCGTTTGCTCACATCGCATGGCACGGTGGTTGGATTCGGGTGATGGTTGGTTGGAGCACCGAACCAGGCATTTCGAGCTCACTTCGGTTCAGGCCAGCCTCGAGGCTGGGAAGTGGTTGGGGGAACCTGATGTCCCCTTTGTTTTAATTTTCTTGCTTTATTTTATTTTATCGTATTTTATTTAGATTTCTATAATTTTCTTTTAGATTTCACTAATTTTTAAATCTTTGTTCTAGCATGTTTTCACTTTTACGCAGATTTTCTTAATTTTCTTGTGTTAATTTTTTGCGGTTTGGTGAAATTTTGGAGAGAATGGTCAATGACGGAGGATACTTGGTGGCAATTTTCGTATGGCATAGCGGGGATTTTAGCGATGATAGCGAAATTTTAGCAGCCATAGCGAGGCCTGCCGATCATAGTGAAAATGAATTTTAAGCTATCATAAGCGAAATTTCGCTATGTGCTTAATCTATAAGTCCCACCTAAAAAGACAAAATAGTGAACAGTAAGGTAAGTAAAAAAAAAAAAAAAAAAAAAAACTTTTATTTTTATTATTATTAATTATTTTATTTTGAAAAAAAAATTTCTCAAAAAAAAAAAAAAAAAAAACGTTTTATTATTATTATTATTAATTATTTTATTTATGAATTTTTTTTGTCACAAAAAAAAAAGTTTTATTTTATTTTATTATTTTATTATTATTATTATTATTTTTATTAATTGTTTTATTTTATTATATTTTCAAAAAAAAAAAAATTGCTATTACACATAGCGAAAATTTATGAGCATTACGAATTTTTATTTATGATGATTTGTATGATAGTGAAATTTCGCTATGGCTCATTTTGCCTTGATTTTGTTTTCTTTATAACTTTTTAAGTCGAACTTCGTTTCACAGCGTTTTAGTGCAGATTGCAAAGCTTAGAGTGTAGAGATCAAATATGGCCAGAAATAACACTTTTGAAATTATTATAAAGGTTCAATTTTCAAAATTCTCCAACTAGTCCCTTTTTTCTCTCTTTTCTTCTCTTTGTTCATTTGAAGCCCCGAAGCGGAGTGAATAAGGTGTCGATGGAAAGCTTGAGAAGTATCCTATCCAACAACTATCACACATATCTTCAAGGTAACACTTCCTCCCTAAATTTCAATCAGAAGCCCTATTTCGGACAAGGATGTTTGGGTTGGGAGGATAAGCGAAGGAAGTGGCTTTGTATTTATATTTTTGTTACTATTTTGAGTAAGCCATTTTGTGATGTTCAGTGGCTTGCTGGGTTCCCTTTCTATATTTGTTATGCTATCTGACTTACTTTCAAAATTGGACCATTTGCAACAAAATTTTGTTTGTTTTGCCTAGCTCATAGTTTGAAAAATTGAAACTTTGTCCAATTATATTGATGTTAGATTGGTTCCATGCCTAGTCGAGTGGATGATTAGTTGAACTCTTGTTGCTTTCGACCCTTTTTCTTCCACCTTTAGCTAACCACACACTGTGCACATCAGGTTTCTTCAATAACCTGAAAAACTGCCTAGCCTCCTAAGCCTTGCAATAACCTACCCTTGTTTCGTTGACCACCTTTAATAGGTTAAGGACCCCCATGAATAGAAGGCGATGTGTTTCCCGAAAATAAAAAGAAAGAAAAAGAAAAGAAAAAGAAGAAAAATTCTGACGCTTTGCCTTGAAACAGAAACACGATCCGAAGGAGTATATAGTGAAAGCCTTTAAAGCCAGTGCCACTAAACCGCTGGTTGGGGAGCCACCGACTTAGTGTTCGTTACACGGGTGGATGGGTGGAGTTTAGCAAGTTGTAGGTTCTGGAGTTTCGAAATCATTCAGAGTCGGGTGAAACCTGAAGAGTTAGTGGTCGAAAGATCCTTATGACTTGGTGCCCTAAGCCTTAATTGGTTGGGAGTCATCGGTAGATCTCCGTTACATGGAGTTTGGTGAGGTCGATTCCTCGTTGTTTACCTACTTGACACAAAAAAAAAAAAAAAAAGTTGTGGAATAAGAGTGGAGTGCTTGATCTATTTGGGTTGGTTTAGCATGCTAGAGTCGTGGTAGTAGCTAGGTTGGGAGAATGCGGTTAGCGGTTATTGTTGAAATTTGGTAGGTATGCTCTACGATAGGAGAATTTATGTTCTGTTTGTTGATTCTGGAACACCTATTGTGGCATGAATCAGAAGTCCACCACCATTCACATCATTTTTTCACTAGTTGTTACAAGGGGTTGGGATATTCAACAAGTTGATGTAAATAATGCTTTCCTTAATGGAAACCTCCATGAAACTGTGTTGATGGGTCAACCTAAGGGATTTGAAGATCCATCTAGACTAAATTTTGTGTGCAAGCTTAATAAGGCCTTTTATAGCCTTAAGTAAGCTCATAGAAAAAACAGTTTGCGAGGCTTCGCCAAACTCATCTGATAGAGGATTTCACAGATACGTCTCTAATTTTTCCTTATTTTACTCTCATACCAACGGTGAGGTGATCTTTGTTCTTATCTATGTAGATGACATATTGATCACAATAAACAATTCCATAGCCATCCATAATCTCATCCGTGATCTTCATAGTACATTTGCTCTCAAAACTCTTGGTTCAATTAATTACTTCTTAGGGTTTGAGATTCTTCGTACCCCTTCCCTTTTCCACCTTCATCAAACTAAATATGCATCTGACTTACTGCACAAAACAAATCTGAGCAATGCAAAACCTTGCTCTACTCCTATGGCTTCTACTCATAAACTTTACTTAAATGACAACCCTCCATTTTCTCAACCTTCCTCATATCGAAGCACTATTAGAACCCTTCAATATCTAGCACACATACCAGACTTGACATTTCTTATGCTGTTAATAAAGCTTAGTCAATTCCTACATGCTCCAACTACATCTTATTGGGTTGCCTTCAAAAGAATACTTTGATATATCAAAGGTACCCTTACATACGGTCTCTCTTTTAGGCTTGCTACTATATTCAATCTAGAAGGTTTTTCTGATGTTGATTGGGCGACAAATTTGGATAATTGTAAGTCCATGAGTGGCCTCTGTGTATTTTTCGATGGAAATTTGATTACTTGGAGCTCCAAGAAACAAAATACAATATCTCAATCAAGTACAGAGTCTGAATATAGAGCCTTAGCCACCATAGCTACTGAACTTCTTTGGATTCAAAATCTCCTTACATAAATTGGCATTCCTCTTCAACCACAACCACTAATATGTTGGAAGGAGGATGGAAGAAGATGAAGAAAGATGGAGGAAGAGCTTGAAGATGAGGGGGAAGATGCTACTTGTATTATTGAAGGCTTCTTTCTTTTTGGCTTGATTACAAACTCAAGGAGGTCTCCCTTATTTATACTAGTAGCACCTCCTTAACTAATGGCTAGGATTGTGCCAACACAAATCTAATCTAATGGTTACAAATGAGTCTCTAGAATGCTTTCTAAAATTCCAAACCTAACCCCATTCTAGAGAACTCTATGGGAATATTGAGAATAGATTTCTAGAAGTTGGCTTTGAGCACTTTAGGCTTGTATTTAAACTACTAATCCCAAAACCTAATAACCAATAATCACTTTAGATAACTAAGGCCCAAAATAAAAATCAAGTTTATATTTTAACACTCCCCCTTAAACTTGACTTCATTACTCCAATCAAACTTCTTAGCTTGGTGAAGTCTTCTTGATTGAGTGGCTTGGTGAAGATATCAACTACTTGATCATGAGACTTCACATCCTTCCTCGCGATGCATTCTCTGATGTAGTGAGAGAGGTATCAATGTGTTTACTTCGATCATGGAAGACTAGGTTCTTTGCCAAAGCTATTGCGGACTTGTTATCGAAGTTTCTCTTGGTCAGCTCTTCTTGTGGCAAACCCAACTCTTTTAATAAATTTCAAAGCCAGATTGTATGGGAAATACATGAAGTAGTTGCTACATACTTTGCTTCACATGTGGAAAGAGTGACAATCGGCTGCTTCTTTGATACCCAATTGAAGGCAATGTCTCCCATATAGAATACAAAGTCAGTGGTACTCTTACGATCATCCATTTACCTGCTCCAGCTACTATCACTATATCCAACATGCTTATAATCATTAGAAATAGAATAGTACAAGCTAAAGTCTGTAGTACCTTTGAGATAGCGGAGAATTCTCTTTGCCGCCTTCAAATGAGTTGTTGTTGGATTCTCCATGTACTGATAGACCACTCTAATTGCGTAGAGAATATTGAGCCTTATACAAGTTAAGTAGTGTAGGCTTCCTACCAGAATTTTGTAGGGAAGGGGATCCACCTTATTTCCTTCCTCATGCTTGGACAACTTGATTCCGCATTCCATTGGCATGCCAACTGGATTATAGTCATCCATCTTGAACTTCTTAAGCACCTCTTTAGCATAACCTTGTTGAGTGATTATGATGCCTTTGTCTTCTTGCTTAACTTCAATGTCGAGATAGAAAGACATGAGCCCAATGTCGGCCATCTTGAACTCCTTCTTCATCTCTTTCTTAAACTCATTGAACAAGCTTGGATTGCTAGTTATGAAGATCAAGTCTTCTACATACAAGCACATAACCAGAATATCACCATTTTGGATTTTGATATATAGCACATGTTCATATGGACACTTGATGAAATTTATTTCTTGGAGGTACTTGTCAATTCGAGATTTCCAAGCTCTTGGAGCTTGCTTCAATCCATAGAACGCCTTATTTAAATTGAAAACCTTGTCTTCTTTTCCCTTTACTTCGTAGCCTTGTGGTTGCTTGATGTAGAATTCTTCTTCAAGGAATCCATTTAGGAAGGCACATTTCACATCCATTTGATGTATCCTCCAATTATATTAAGCTACCAAGGAAATAATTAGTCTAACAGTTTCTAATTGAGCAACAGGAGAAAACACCCCATCATAATCTATGCTGGCTCTTTGGTTGTAGCCTTTCGCCACTAATCTTGCCTTGTATCTTTTGACTTCTCCTTTGGTGTTTTTCTTTTCTTTGTATACCCATTTCACACCGATCGCCTAGTGTCCTTTTGGAAGTGAAGCTAGTTCCCACGTATCGTTCCTTGATTGCCTTTATATCTTCATCCATAGCGTCTTTCCAATTCTTGTTACCCACTGCTTCTTGGAAGTTCATAGGCTCACAACCGGCAAAGAGGCAAAAGAGAGTAAGATTTTCTTGATTTTTAGTTACCTCATAAAGTTCTTGTAAGCTCCTGAAGTGTGGAACTCTTTCACTTGAGCTTCCATCTTCTTGAGTACTCAAAGTTGGTGAAGGTGGTGGAGTAGTTGTTAAGACAAACTTGATCAAGGATTTAACATTGCCATTGGAGACTATTCAGTCCTCGACAATGGTGCTAAAAACTTGTTAAGACCAAATTTGACCAAGTAATTAGCATTGCCACCAAAGACTATTTAGTCCCCCGACAATGACGCCAAAAACTTATTAAGACAAAATTTGACCAAGTAATTACTAGTACCACCAAAGACTATTCAGTCCCTGGAAAAGGCGCAAGAAACTTGTTAAGCTTAGACATAAAATATGTTGTTTGCCTTGTATGAGAAGGATTCATTTGAAAATGTGTTTTGGTCTAGATTACTACAAGTGCATAGGTCATACAAGTAATGAAAGTGGATTTAAGTCTAGATATCATTCCCACGAGGATTGATGAGAAATCTAAAGATCAATTACTCCATCTAAAACTACTTAAAATTCTATAACTACACATAAAGAATTCAAAACAAATTGGATTGAAAAGTTTACCGAGTAAAGTTAAAACTGGAAAATAGATCAATGTACAATTATCAATTTCTGCATCATTTTATAACATGGTTCAGCCATTAGTTTCAAATTTGAACTTGTCAAAGATGCAAGGAAGTATAGTTTGGATTCCTCCATACACCATACATTTCAATGGTTAGAGATAAATGTTCCTTCTAGATACATGAGGCTAATCAGTTACTTGTAGGATATAATTCTCTTTCTAAGAACTATGTAGTTTTCCTTTCTAGTACTTCACACCCAATAGACAGGATGATGCAAGTTTTCTCCAATATAATTGATATCTCATCCTTCGAATTTGATAAAATTCTATATCTCCTTGATTAGATATCTTCTTACATAGGATCAAGATCCTTTCATTAGAAAGAGAAGAAACCTCTGATCAACAAAATTGATACATCATCCAACTAATCCTCACACCATGAGTAAAGTAGTGATCTATCGAAATAGTCTTTCAAAGATCATTAGTTCCATAATATTAGTCTAACATACCTCTAAGTAACTGCTTCATACTCTTAGGAATCTCTATCTCTGTGTTACACAAAGGGCCTCTTGGAAATCAGAGCAAGATACAGTCATTTTTTAGGTACGCGCTACTAAAATTTGGAACAATTAAATTCAAGAACAACACTAATTAAATAAATTCAAGATTTCCATCTATGACGTTCTTTCAAATTGTGCAGAAAATAATAATTAACATCGATCCATTCCCAAAGAGAGCTTAGTCTTTCAAAAATGGATTACAGATAATAGTGACTAACTTATCAGGAAAATTCATTGAAATTGCAATCGAACTGAAATAAAAGAACTCCATAAAATTTTCAAATTCCATTGAAATCAGATAGTAATGAAAACTAAAATTTTACAATGAACCCAACTCGAAACTCCAACCAGATCACTACTCAATTCCAAGAAAAAATAACTAAAAAGCTAAACTAGATCTAAATTGACAGAAAAGAAATAAAATAAAAATACAATAAAAAAATAAAAATAAAAATACAAAAGAGTCTACAGCTACCCAGAAGTTCCAGGTTTGGAGGAAGCTACGCACAATGCCCTAGGTGCTTCTATTTATAGATTTTCAAATGATGAGCTGCACTTCAAGGCTGAAATTATTGATCCCTAAAAATTGGCCCAATAGGTGGCTTTGTCGTGATATTGAAAAATTATGTTGCGATAGAGTTCTTATCTTATAATTGTCACGACATGAGTGTCTTGTGTCGCAATATACTTTAATGCCTTGCAGCTTGAATACTTGAATGGTATGTCACGACATAAAAGCTTTGTTGCTACAAAGTTTCCTTCTTGTTGCTCTTGATTGTGTCGCGACATAAAATTTATTTTTTGCTACAGAGTTTCTCACCCTTCAGCTTTGTTTTATGTCACGACATAATTTTAAAATGTCACGACATAAATTACTCTTTTGCTCATACTGTCATGACAGTCTTCTGTTCTCTTCTAGGAGCTTCTCTTCAACTTATGTCGCGACATAGCTTCTCATTGCAGCGACAAATATTTTTGCCTTTAGCTCTTCATTATGTCATGACATAAATTACTATGTCGCGACATTCTTTCTGTGGTTCTTCTCAGCCTTTGTCGCAACAATAACTTCCCATGTCGCGACAGAGTTTCATCTTAGCCTTATGTCGTGGTTGTCACGACATAAAACTTCTATGTTGGGACATAGTCTTTTTGCCTAGCGATCTGTCTCTAAACTTGATGTTATGACATACTTTCAAAATGTCGCGAAATAAATTTTGCCTTGATCTTGTCAATTTCTGAAATGTTTGTTGCAACATAAAAAACCTTTGTTGTGACCAACTTGTGTTGACTTTTTCATTACTCTGCCATTTTCTGTCGTGACATAGTTTTGTTTTGTCGTGACATTCTTTCTTACCTCTTCAGCTCTTTATGTCATGACATAGGTTCGATTGTCATGGCACTTCTCTACTGCCAATTGCTTGGATCAATGTCGTGATAGAGCAAGGAATGTCATGAGATACTTCTTTAAGAACTTCTCAAGTAATGTCGCGAAATAAAAATCCATTGTCGAGACAAAGTTCTGTCATCTAGTTTCCAATACGTCGCAACATTTATCATTCAATCCCAATCATATTATATCGCGACAAAGTTGTTAAATTTCGCGACAATCTTCACTTTTAACTTGAGTTCAGCTTATCTTTGTTGACGACACATCATTACTTGTTGCAACATAGCTCTGCTGGTTACCTTGAGATTATGTCGCGACATTCTAAAATTATGTCGTGACATTTCTGCTTTGGCCAATTTTCTTCTTCTTTTCTTGCTGGATTTGCTTCTTTTGCATTCAGCAAAACACAAATTTGGTGAATATTCCATAACTCAGCATTAAAATGAATAATTAACTTCTAAAAATCTGCCAAAAAAATGGACTAAACATAAACGAGTTTAAGACTCATCAAATCCCCCCAAACTTAAAGTTTTGCTTGTCCATAAGAAAAGAAAAGGAAATTTTGTTTGCCATCAAACAATTCAACTTTCTTTTTTAAGGACATTTTTCTGTTCTACCCTAGTTTCTCTTGAATCCACAATTTAGCAGGAAAGATAAGTTAGTTGTAAAATCATGTTTGAACTAGTTTCCCCTCCAGAATAAGGAAGATTTTCAAGTAAGTTCACTAAATAGGCAAATAATTCCCATAGTGTAAACAATTCAATTATTTAACCCTGATTTGTGAGTGTGTGATGGTTTTCTCTCTTTTTCTCTTTGGCAGATTAGTTAATCTTCTGAGACAATACTCAAATAATGACACTCTCCTTGATTTTTTCAAGTCCCATATCCTTGTTTGTCATATTAATCTCCACTAATGTAGACATATACCACCTAAAAGATTAATTAGGTCTTTTAGGCTAGTAATGCTTGGCTTGGGTAATTGGGCATATAAATGGACAATTTAAGCTCAAATTTACCCAAATTCCACTCACAACTCAGCATACTTGCCTTCATTCTTCATCCTTCACCCTTCACTTCTTCTATTGATGTCAACTCTCAAGCATCCCCCAAACTTGTTTGGTGCATCATTTTGCATACTTTCTATTGTGGTGTTTTTCTTAACCACATCCATACTGTAAATTATATTCCTCATATTAGAAGCTTTTTCACTTCTCATTTCCTATCAAGGCTTATGGAACAATGCAATGTTTTGTTTTTTTAAGCTTTCTACCACTCGTAGCGAACCTTGGGTTAGTATCTCCCATACAAGTTGGCATTAGGGTACTAGGAGTTGAAACACCCCTAAGAACTTAATTTTTCAAGAGAGGAAGGCTATAAGACAAAACTCATTCCACCTTGATACTTTATCTTTTCATAGCTTCTTTTCTTCATTCTTTTTATCTTTCCTCATGTCAATTGGTTTTCCTTTCTCAACCTTCCTTTTTATCCTCCTTTGCAATTTAGAATAATATTCCCTTAAGCTTGTCCTTTTCTATTATTGATGTACTTGTCATGTAATCTGGGCAAACAAGGGTTCTTTACTGTAGGATTTGATTTAAGGGAGGATTTAGGCTTTTCATTTGCTGGTTGATGATGAAATTAGTTGTTGGCTCAAATAAGGAACTAAGGTATATGCATATACATATTATAAGGGTAGGTTTTGAAAGGTTCAAACTTCTAAGAATGACCTATATCATTTCCTGTTAATGGTATTGTCTAGGATTTCACCTTGACTAATAATCTAACAAGTTCTATGACTTTGGGGAGATTTAACTATGATGGATCCCAGAAGATATCCCTAATCCCAGCACAATTTGTTTCAAAGGTACTTTTGACCATGTGCATTGTTTTTTAGGATTCATAATAACTAATCTGTTTACAAAAACAGAATTATAAGTCTTATTTGTTCCCTCATTTGTTTAAATCTTCCTTAGTCTTGAAGTTCAACATACTCAATGATAACATTACAACTACCTCTTTCAATTCATTTCATCTTACCCCAATTTCATCTATAAATTTCTTGTTTAGTTTCTGTACATGTTGCTATGCTGTTTTACAACTCAAAAGATTACATAAATAAAACCATTCAATTCATAAAAATTTCCACATAGCAGCTTGACTCGATTCGATTCATGATCATATTCCATTAAACAGAATCCACAACTACCAATTCATAAACCCGGAAAAGCGAGTTCTCATTATTCAACAAAGCTATACAACTAAGAAGTCATCATTCTTTATTTATTTAAAATCAAGAAATGAAAAAGAAAATAAACACAAGAAAAATGGAAGAGAAAAATGGACACAAGTCATTTCTTTTTTCTATCATACTTATTGGGATGGTTCAGATTTACTGGTTCGAACTTATAACTAGCAAATGAAGGAGAGAAGTCAGGGAATTGGACTGGTGGTCTTCTAGCCTTGCTACCTTCCTTTTTGTTGAAGGCATACCACTCTATTGATAGAGCTAGTTGCTTAATAAGATCATCCTGTCTTTGCCTAATGGAATTTAGGACTCCCTCAAATTCACCTTAGGTAGAGTACACTTTGATCAAATTGTCGTTGACCATGTCTAAGCTTTCAGTCCATAATTTTTCCCTATAGGTGAGGGTTGCTTCCATTTCCTTATCCCTCTTTTCTATCAGGAGCTTGATTTCCTTTTGATGCTCTTTATATAAGTATCTAAAGGCATCTGCCTTTTGCAACATGTTCTACTCCATTGCATCCTCTCTCTCCTTCATTATCTCTAATAACTCTTTATCTATTTTCAAATTATCTGAAATAAATGCCTTTTCCCTTTACCTGAGTTCTTCCTTCAATTATTTTTCTCTTCGGTCTATCTTATCCCTCCACTTTTCATCTCTCTGTTTAAGTGCATTCTCAGTCGATATCTTCCCGGCTCTGTGTCTGACGGGCGAAGCGCGGTGTATAAAATGAATGCCTAAGTGCGCAAGTGCGCGTAGCCCAAATAATATAGTGTACTTAAAGTGCGGATATCGATCCACGGGGAAAGGTAAATTATTCTGAGGTTACAACTTTTGAGGCAAATATCTGAATAAAGAGGAATTTAAGTAAAAATTAAGTAAGGAAATTGCAACTAAAATTGTTGATTCTAATTGAATTAATGGTGTTGGCGCGCCTAGGAATTCATGCGCCCCTATCACGTTCAATGGATTACTTTTCTAAAGATATTGTTATTGTCTATTTGTAATATATCCAATTAGCGAGGAGTGATCTTGCCCTCGAGATATCCTCTCTCGAGGTATATCATACATATCTCGTGAATAGAATCAGTATATCTCTATCTAGGCTAGGTATTCGAGAAATGCTTAAATGTTCTAACCTCAATTGCTACCTTGAGGTTAGATATCTCCTATTAACCCGAATCGGCTGAGGCTACTCTACCGGATCCACGAATACCCTCATGAATCTCGGATCTCCGAGTTCGATTATCTTGCACCGTGGCCGAGACATTAACATATAATTGAAATGCGGTATAGAGTAGATGTGACAAATTAATAATAACTGAATAACATGAAAGATCAAATTTTAATCCATTGTACATGACAGGGTTTGATGTAACCCTAGAAAGAGATCTAGAACATAATGGAAGAAAATATAAAACTATTTAATAAAGGAAACATTGTTCTAAAATCCGAGAAAATATCAAAAATTGGCGTTACAAATCGGGCACTTCCTCGAAGTCGGTGTCACTCTGCTCTGAGCACGTACCTGCGATGCGATGCGCCTCCGATTTCCTGATTTCTAAACCCTCATTTGCTTTTTAATGAAGGCGGTTACCGAGGGCGGCGTCGCGACGTGGTGGTGTCACGACGTGGTGGCGTCGCGACGTGGTGGTGTCACGGCGTGGGGGCGTCCGCGGCGTGGGGGCGTCAGCGGCGATAGGGCGGCATCCGCGGCGTGGGGGCGTCCGCGGCGATGGAGACGTCCTTGACGTGACGGTATTTCATCGCCTTGTTCCCATTTGCTCAAATACGCTTCTCGTTCTTTGCTCTTTTCACCCAGTCCTCCTGCATTCTGAAGACATCAACTCAAGTATTCCTAGTCACAAAAAACTATAAAATTACTCTAAAATAAACAGAAAAATGTGGCGCCTTGAGTATAATATGAGTGTTTAGGCACTCATCACCCTAAACTTAGTTTCTTGTGTCCTCGAAGCAGAGCAGGCTCCTAAACGAGGACACACCACCTGACATAATGCCAACTCACACTAATACAGTGCACATCTTTGAAAAGTAGGGGATCAATTTGGGTGACTCACACATACCTTTGTTTTTCTCGATGTTCGATGAGGCATACGAGATGGTGACTTTCGGTAAATTCGGTTAGCTAGGTGGCCCGGCTAGTGCATGAATCCATGGTGTTGATAGCCTTTCCCAAAATCCTGTGTGCTTATAGTGAATGACCTCAGGGGATATGCCTAGGTTCCGATACCCCAAACTTAAGCTCAACGCCTATTAGGAAGAAGCTAACTGGAAAGGATAAAGGAACGCACCCATTTATTCGTGTCCTCATGCTTGGAAATTTCCTCGTACCTAAAACAAAATGGAAGACCTAAGGTGCCCGAAGTTTTAGCGGGTGTTCTGTAGCGGGGATTCGTTGGTAACTCCCCACCGGTTGGTTAAGGGCACCGGGCATTCAATTCCCTTCAAACTTCACCCCCGAACACTCGAAAACCAAACTCAAAGGCCCACAGGTTCGTGAATGATCCATCTTACATCCCATGTAGCGGGCAGTGAAGTCAATGACTCCCGGCCAGTTGGCTCAGGGCATTAGGCTTTGATAGGCCCCTCAGACTGTGCCCGGGATTCCGATTGGATGATCCCTCTTATTCCTATGCATATACCTATTTTTGTCATATTTCTTTTTCTTTTTCTCTTTTTCTATTGTTTTGTATTTTCTCTTTTTGGTTGGGGCTCATTGCTTATCCTCTTTTGATTGGGTGTCCCATCACTCCAAAATGGTTCGAATCTCCTAGGTTGATCGAACTTTGAAGTGGATAGTTCGGCACTTATGCATACTCTGAAAGTCACTAGTGTGTGAGTGTGATAGGGTTTGAGAAGCTGGTTTCTTGACTACCGGGATTGATTCACTAGCCCTTTTCAACTATTGATCTAATTCACGAGCATCAGCCAGTGTATGCGATTGAACAAGTTTATAGTGAACTCAATCCAAAATTGATCCTCAATTTTCAACATGGCACACATGTATGCAATTACCACATGCAAGAATGTCCTAAAATATAATCAAACAACTAACACATGACTCATGAAATGAAAGTGCGATGTAAAATAAACTGAAAAGCGAAACACACTAATATGAACACCTTGCAAAAATACTACACACTACTAAAACTAAAACAATAAACAAAACACAAAACATGGTACCCGATCACCAAATCCCTCCCCCCAAACAAAATATCCAGTGTCCCCACTGGCAAGATAAAAACATAGAGGGTAAAGGAACTCCCCTGAATATCACTGTGGTGGAGGTGGTGGTGGATGGTGAAAAGCAGCGAAAATGGCGGGCTGCATAGGCTAACTCGCTGTAGAATGATGGCTGATTAGCGAAGCGTCGCATATCAGCACGCCGCCTCCATGTCACAGGTAGCGAGGACTCGGTCCTCTGGGTCTCATCGAAGCGTCGCGGCTCGGTGGCGCGAGCACTTGGTCCTCGAGGTCGGTGAAGGACTAGGAGGAGTGGCCGCTTGTGGCTGCTGGGGTGGTGGTGGAGGTGGCTGGGATGGTGGTGGTGGCTGCGGCGGGCGGCCAGGTCTCCGGGGATCCGCCCGGGGATCCGCAACAGGCAGATACTCATAAGGTCGTCGTCCAGGGCTCGTGACTGAATCGTAGGCCCTTGCCGGGTTGCGGGACACCGGGTGTGTTCCGCTTGACCCAATATATTGCCTTGATCGGATGAAGCCCGGGCCTCATTGTCGTCAGGGGCACCGGCTTGTTTGCACAAGCCAAATGTCGAGAAAAAGTGCCCCGAGGGTTCATCTTCGCATCCAGGTTATGGAGGGATGGCATCCTCGATAACACCTTGACATCCGAATGGGATATCCTGGATGATGGCGAAGTTGAGCAAGGAACGCTGAGCTGTCACCTCACACACATTCGTCGTCGGGATAAGACGCGAAGTGATGAAATGATGCCAAACCTTGGGAATGTAGGCCGTGCTTGGCGCGAAATTGACCGCATAGCCCTTGTGTTGATCCTCGCTCCTACGGCCTTTGGTGTCTGGCGGATGACCTCATGGTAGTCGGGATGCTCGCGGAGCTGATCAAAGGGTCCCGATGGGACATGCTCTAGGCCATAGAAACTATTGATTGACTCCGCACTGAAGTCGACCAATACACCTCGCACCCTGACCTTTTTGAGGACATGGTAGCGGTTGGCGTAAATTCTCGAACTCGCTCGTGGCATTGCGGCGGGCGAGAGGGTTGGCATAAGGCACGCCACCCTTTAGCCTCGATTGTCCTTCTAAAGAAATCATCGGGGTGATGAAACCCACCTCATAATGAAGGATCGGTTTTGCAAATTGTGCTCGCCGTCCCTGTGGCGCTTCAACGTTTATAAAGCGTGAGGCATCGAGCGATGGTCGGGTCCTCATTGGGCCGACTCCGGCTTGGCGAGCAACCACGCCTCTTGCCGACGCTAACCTAGAAAAAAAATATCAAACACCTAATATGCACCACAAAATCCAACTAAATAACTACCTAAGGACTCAACAAAACCTAAATACGACTCGGGGATCCTAAGGGCTAGCTGACCCACAGTGAGACCTTTATAATACCTCTAGACTACGCGAAAGCAACAAATGAACCCTAGACTACTGTACCCAAGCTAGAATCGGGCACACAGTGGTGGGGATGCCACTATGACCCAAAACTGGCCAATGAGGGTGACTTACAGTGGTCGGCGAGCAGTGGAGGGTCTCCGACCGGTGGGATGGGAGCTCCGACAGGTCCGGTGAAGGTTGGGATGCAGGGGAGCTAGGGTTTCGATGAGTGAAGGTGTGAGAGGTGAAGAGCCAAAATGAACTATTCTTGGGCTAAAAACAGGGCCACGTCGCGACGTGCGGGTTCACGTCGCGGCGTGGCGGGCGAAGGCTATGACCAAATGGCGTCGCGTGCGGGACCGCGTCCGCGGCGTGACGAGTAATTGACCAAATGGCGTCGCGTGAGAATTCCGCCGGCGGCGTGGCTAACACAAAAATGGCGTCGCGGCGTGAGAAGTCCATGTCGCGGCGTAGCGAGAAACCAAAGTGGCGTGTTAGCGGCGTGAGAATTCCGTCATGACGTGAAACGGAGCGAAGATGAAATTTTGGCGGCGGCGTTGGGATTGCGTGTCAGCGACGCGTGGCGAAGATGTCTGTAGAAATTTTTTAACACACAACTCAGCCCACTTTTTCGAGACCTCTCCACGTGGAAACATCATTCCGGGCATTGAACACGCTGAAGACACGCACCCGCTCTTAAGATCACTGCAGATTAAACCAGTAATGGCTCTTGATCGGGAACCTGGCCCCAGAAACCAAAGAATTGCTGAAAATAACCAATAGAACTTGAAACTACAAAATTTAGAACTATAGATTTGCCTCCCAAGACGCTATGTTTAAATCGTTGGCTCGGCGACCACGAAACTCAATGTGCTCAAGAACCGAGAACTCTTGCTTGATCGTGAACTATAAACTAGCCTGCGGTACATCAAAGGAATGACTTGCTTATGCGCAGAAACTACGCCTCCATGATGCGGCTTCCAGCGTTGGGTGGCGTAGATAATGCCTTTCTCAGGATGTGAAACTTCTGCCCCACCATGTGAAAAGACCTTTGTTACCGTGAAAGGTCCGGACCATCGAGACTTCAATTTCCCCGGAAAAAGCTTTAGTCGGGAATTGAATAGAAGGACTTGTTGTCCGGCCGTGAATTCTTTTCTGGTGATGTGCTTGTCGTGCCAGGCCTTGGTCTTCTCCTTATAAATACGGGCGTTCTCATATGCTTCGTTTCTGAACTCATCTAGCTCTTGAGGTTGGAGATCGTTTTCACCCGGTAATCTTTTGTCCATGTTTAGTTATTAGTGGCCAAATGAGCTCGATGCTCCAGCAATTCTCTTTGGAAGGTGGCACGCTTTACCATAAACAAGTGCGAGCAGGGGACATACCTAAGGAGTTTTAAATGCGGTGCGGTATGCCGGAGGCGCATCGTCTCTATCTTTTTAGACCAATCCTTCCTGGAGTTGTTGACTGTCTTCTCGAGGATGTACTTGATTTCTCGGTTAGATACCTCTGCTTGCCCGTTTGATTGTGGGTGGTATGCAAGAGATGTACGATGACGTACCCCATACTTTTGCAAAACCTTGTCTATTACCTTATTGCAGAAATGCGTACCATTATATGATTAAGCTGAGGAGTTCCAGCGTGAAATATATTCTTCTTGCAAATTGAGCTACAATCTTGGCATCATTGGTTCGTGTTGGAATCGCTTCTGCCCACTTTGAGACATAGTCTGACCAACAAGATGTATAAATTGTTGTATGATCACGAGGAAATGGTCCCGTAAGAAATCGATCCCGTGATCCGAACAACTCTACCTCGAATGGGATGCATAGGTGGCTCGTCCTTTCTAGAATGTTCCCCATTCGTTGGCATTTTGTCACAAAATGGAAACGAAATGATGAGCATCTTTAAATAAGGAAGGTAATAAAAACCAGATTATGAACCTTAGCTCTTGTTCTCACGGCACAGTGTCCACCACGCGATAGAATTAATGATGGTTCAGAATGCGACATTTCATCTTCGAGCACATCTCCTTATCACTGAGTCGGCCGATTACTGTAAAAATTAGCTCTTCCCAATAGTAGTGCTTAAGGTGTCACGAAAACCTTTTAACTTCGATAGTTAAGTGCGGGAATCACTTTGGGTACGCAAAGTTCCCATAATCTATGAGCAGAATTTGCCGCTCTTGTCCTCGATAAAAAGTTTCGTCACGAAGTCGTCATTCACGAGACATCATCTCTGGCCCCTTCCGGTCGCGAAGGTGAAAGTACCTTGCTAAATTTTCAGTGCCGCTTCTTGTCCTTGATTTCTCACGATCGAACTGCTGCTGAAGGACCCGCAAAATCAATCCCAGGTTTTGCATCTTTCTTGGTCATCAAGTACTTAATGAATTTGAATGATCGATTATTATTACCACGACTTTGTTGCCAATCAAATATGGCCTGAATTTGTCAAAAGCAAAGACAATGGCCAATAGTTCTTTCTCAGTAGTGGCATAAAACCGGTTAGGCGTCATTCAAAAAGTCACCTTGCATAGTAAGTCACACGAAGATTTTCTCTCGTTTACGCTAATCACGCCCCAATGTAATCGCTTGCATCACACATGCGCTTTCCAGATGGAAAAAAGACCAATGCGAATTTATGATAGGAATTTGAGATCGACTTATTCTTGTCTGATAAAGCATGTACGCATTGGGGAGTCAAATTCGAATGGGATCCCGGACTAGCAAATTAGACAATGGTTTATAATACGTGAAATCCTTGATAGCCTATAAAATCGGCATGGCCTAGAAAACTTAGGATCCATTTCAGAAGAAGGTGGAGGTAACTTCTCAATTGCGTCAATCTTCGCCCTATCTACCTCTATCCCTCTTGCTGAGATCCGATGTCCAAGGACAATACCCTCTTGTACCATGAAATGGCACTTTTCCCAATTGAGTACTAAATTGGTCTCTTCATCTTGCTAACCACGGCTCTGTTGCTAGACGATTGTCAAATCGAATTTCCATTCTTGAGAAATCGTCCATGAAAATCTCAATCGTCTTCTCTACCATGTCAGAGAATATGACATCATGCATCATTGAAAAGTACTCGAGCATTGCATAGTCAAAGGCATCACTTCGGAAGCGAATGTACCATAGGAGCGAGTGAATGTTGTCTTCTCGTCTTGGTATAGCGATTTGATTGTGCTTAGGAATATCCATCAAAGCAATAATATTCATACTGACCCTGTCGATCGACTTTGTCGATCTAGAAATGGCGATGAAAGTGATCTTTTCGGTGGCCTTGTTCGACTTTCTGCGTCAATACAAATTCTCCACAGGTCTTTGTTCTGAATGTGATAGATATTGTTTTCAGTCTTGATAACAGTTATCCCCCCTTTCTTTGGCACTACCTGAACAGGGCTTACCCATGCGCTGTCTGAAATGGGGTAAATCACCCCAGTATCTAGCCATTTTAGAACTTCTTTCCGAACTACCTCCTTCATTGTCGGATTCAACCTCCTCTGCGCTTCCACTGAGGGCTTGTGGCCCATCTCTAATAAAATACGATTGCATACACATAGAAGGCGGATCCCTTTTAGTCGACTAGAGACCATCAGAGTGCTTGTTTGTGATCGCGAAGAACCCTCAATAACTTCTCTTCCTCCATTTCAGTTAGGGATGATGAGATAATTACGGGTAGCATAGATTCTACCCCGAGATATGCATACTTCAAATGGTAGAGTAGAGTTTTGTTCCATCTTGGGTGGTTGCTCAATTGATGGAATCGGGTGTTGGCTCCTTCGCCCTGGCGATTCGATATTTCCTTCCTGTGTGCCCCGAAGGAATCCATCCACTTAACGTATTCTTCTGCCTCGTCACTCAGGTTCTCGGATGCATTCGCCACTAGGCTAGTCTCCAAAGGGTCAGTGAGACCACTTTGGCTAGACACTATAGCCTCTACTATATCAACCATTAAGCACGTATCACTTTCTACTGGGTGTCTCACTGCCTCGAAGACATTGAATTTTACTTCTTCTTCTTGTACTCTTAGTTTCAGTTCGCCCCTCTGCACATCAATCATTGCCCTGCCAGTTGCTAGAAAAGGTCTTTGAATAATCGGTATTTCTTTATCTTCCTCCATGTAAAACTATGAATCTGTTTGGAAAGATAAACTTATCGACCTTTACTAAGACATCTTCTATTATCCCCTCTCGGGTGCTTCAAAGATCCCATCACACTTAATTTGAGTATTTGTGGTCGGACGGGCTTCTCTAATCTCAAAGCGCTTAAAGATGGATAAGGGCATAAGATTAATCTTTGGCACCCAAATCCACCGCAGTGCTCTCTCAAAAATAGCATTTTCCAATTGTGCGGGATGAGTAAGGCGCACAGGTCTTTGAGCTTCTGCGGTACTTCCTCTGAAGGATGGCCTTTGCCGCGTTCCTCGGTTAAGTTCTGTAGTCTCGAGTGCGCTATTCTTCTATTACGAGACAAAATGTCTTTCATGAACTTTACATAAGCTGGGCATTTGCTCTAGGGCATCAACAAATGCAGGATGTTTATATACGGCTTTTGAACATCCATGAACCGTGGTGCTTATCCGATTTATGTTTCTTGAGGCGTTGTGTGGGTAAGGGACCGGTATGCGGCCTTTGCTTCACTAGAGGTCTCTGTGGCTGATTTTCTCCTGTGATTTGTTCTTTGGCGCATCATCTTTCCGTTACATTTGGGTGATCTCCTCAGTCTCCTAAGCGCTCCCGATTAAGTTTCACTTGTGATTCCAATTCTCTCTCCCAACTCTCGGCGTAGTACTTCTGCGTGCTCATTCATCTCTTCTTGGTTTACCTGCGAATTGCTTTCGGCAAGAACCCGGTTGCCTTCACGTAAGTAAGCTTGCCATTTGTATTGTGCCTCAAACTCCTTATTTGTGTTGCTTGATTGTTTAGCGGGTTGATTCTTTGCTTGCATGTTCGCCTTAGTCTCTTCGCGAGCGCGGAATGAGAAGTTAACATACGTCTTCAGAGAGCTTGCTCTAAATCCAGCTTCTTTTCAGGGGGTGGTTCATTAGCTCGGTTCGATTCGTCTTTACATTGCGATTGTTCGCCACCCATACCCATAGTTGTTTTGATTATTCTGGTTCTGATTATTCGCCATCCTTGTCCACGGTCACGATTCTGGTAAGCGTACCCCATGCGGTCCTTCGCTGGCATGATTGATTAAGTTAAACCTCGACACGTCTTGGGCTTGCTCACGTAGGGTTCTTGGCCGACATTACGCGTTGTTGTCTTCATCCTCCACAAAATTCACACAACTCCCATGGATTAGTTTGTATGGGCGTTCACGGTTCCTTCTTGTCCTATTCAGTAGCAGTTAGTTGTGCCACGGGGTCACCGGGTTGTTAAAGGACCTCGTGCTCTCGTGCCGCAGTGTTTCTTTGGTGTGGCCTTCTCTTTAGGCCAGATTAGTGTTGGTTGCGGCATCTTCCAATATCTCATATGTACGAGTGCGTGGTTTTCTTCATCAATGATCCTCCAGGTACAGGCATCTATCATTGTTCGGGTTGTATTTCTCGGACCATTGTAGAAGGTGTGGACTTGCATCCATGCGGTTGAGTCGATGGTGAGGACACTTCCTTAATAATTCATGGAACTTTGTCCCATGCCTGCGCTGAGTTCTCCTCTAGTTGACCAAACGTGATCTCTTGCAAGTTGTGCAATCTTCGAAGAGTGGAAAGAACTTGTTGACTTGTACCAACTCGTTCCATGTAGTAATGGAGTACGGTGGTATTTGGTTAGCCAATGCTTGGCTCTATCCCCGAGTGAGAGTGGGAATAACCTCAATCTTAGGGCTTCTTCGGTAACTCCGTTGTATTTGAGTGGAGTATCGCTGAGCTTGAAGTAAGTCAAATGCATGTTCGGGTTCTCGTAGGGTAGTCCATGGAACAATATGTTACGAAGCATGCATAGCGTAGTCGGCTTCAATTGAAATTGTTTGCTTGAATCGGTGGCGTCGATCATTTGTTTGAACAATTTGTTGGTGGTAAAACAAACTCATCCCCAATAGCATGTAGGATCGTCACGGTTGTATAAATGGCACAGGCGCTTGATTCTTATTTACGCTTCTCACGTGGTTCAGTTTGTTTTCGCGCCAAAATCTTGTTCTTGTGTTTTTCCATGACTATTGAGTTCTAATGCATTTACGTTCTGTTCTCGGCGCAATCTGTGCAGAAGTCTTTCTGGTTCAGGATCACACAAGTGTTGATTAATTTGATTTCTTTGTCCCTTAGTACTCGTGAAACTGTCTTTGCAATAACACACAAACTAACAAAACCCAATTACCAGCACTTGTAAATATAACAAAAATAAAGAAAAATTCAGAATACTATCTATGTGCTCCACTTCTCTATATCAGATTTAAGCCGTTCCCGACAAGCGTACCACAAAACCAACCAGTAAGCGCGATGTATAAAATAGATACCTAAGTGCCTTGAAAGTGCACGCGTAGCCCCCAAGTAATATAGTGTACTTAAAAGTAGGATATCGATCCACGGGGGAAAGGTAAGATTGACTACAGAGGGGTTACCTTTTGAGACAATATACGAATAAAGGAATTTAGGGTAAAAATTAAGTAAGAAGCTGGCTGGCTGATTCTAGTGAATTAATGGTGTTGGCGCCTAGGTTAAGTAGCCCCTATCACGTTCAATGGATTACTTTTCTAAAGATATTGTTATTCAATCTATTTGTAATAATGTCAATTAGCGAGTGATCTTGCCTGCGAGATATCTCTCGAGGTATATCGCTATCTCGTGAATAGAATCGAGGTATATCTTTATCTCGACTCGTTGATAGAAATGCTTAAATGTTCTAACCTCAATTGCTACCTTCAGGTTCGGAATATCTCTATTAACCGAATCGGCTAAAGGCTACTCTACCCAGATCCCTGAATACCCTCATCTCTCGAATCTCGGATCTCCAGTTCGATTATGCTAACATTGGCGGACATTAACATATAATTGAAATGCGGGTATAGAGTAGATGTGACAAATTAATAATAAGCGAGATAACATGAAAGATCAAATTTTAATCCATTGGCCGCCAGCGAGAGGAGTTTGATGTAACCCTAGAAGAAATCTAGAACATAATGGAAGAAAATATAAAAGCTGTTTAATAAAGGAAACATTGTTCTAAAATCGAAAATATCAAATTGAAAGCGTTACAAATCAGGGCACTTCCCTCAGTGATGTCACTCTGCTCTCGAAACCTGTGCCTCTGTTCGTGCGCCTCCCGATCTCCCTTGATTTCTGAACCCTCATTTGCTTTTAATGAAGAGGGCTGATTTTCGGTAGCGTCGTGGCGGTGGTGGCGTCGCTGGCGTGGTGGTGTCGGCGGCTGGGGGCCGATCCACGCAGCGTGGGGCGTCGCGACGTGGGAGCGTCGCGACGTGGGGGCGTCGCGGCGATGGGAGCGATCACGCGGCGATGGGGGCGTCAGCGGCGTGGCAATTATTTCATCGCCTTGTTCCCGTTTGCTCCGAAATCTGCTTCTCGCGCGCTCTTTTCACCCCAAGTACTCCTGCGTTCAGAAGACCTCAACTCAGTATTCTAGTCACAAAAAACTATAAAATTACTCTAAAATAAACAGAAAAATGTAGACTGACGCGAGTATAATATTAGTGTTTTAGGCACTCATCATGTCCATATACTCATATCTAAATTGAAGTTGGACCCTCGGCGCACTATCTCTCTGCGTCTCTTGCTTCCTGTCTATATCATCTCCATCAATTTTTGTATTGTACTTTGAATACAATGCTCTCAAGCGGCTCTTGATGGATTTCTCGCATAAAGGGACTACATTCCAAATGGGGTTCAAGTTCCCTATCTCTTCTTCCCGCTCTTGAATTTTGAATGTTTTCCAAATTTGTCTTGGCTCATTTCTTTCATCCTTAACCTTCTTCTATTTTTATTTCTTTCTCATTTACCTTTGTTGGGTTTCTCATCCTCGATTAATCATCAAAAGGAGAAGCCTTAGGACATGTCTCTTCTTCTTCAATCTCCTTCTACCTCTAAGATGATGGTGATTAGTCTTTGGATAGGTGCCCAATCTCTATCATTTGCCTTTGTTATAACTCAAAATAGAGTTCTCTATTATTTTCCCACACTAAATTTGTACCCCATCAAGATAGCATACAACAGAATCACCTCTTTCTCTCTGACTGTACTAAGGCGTCTAGATAGTAAAAGGACTGAGTAAATAAAATAGAACCAAACCTTAGTCTCTTTAGTCAACGAGCCTCTTGCAATAGACTCATGGGGATTCTTCCTTATGGAATTCCATTTTCCCTTCCCATCTGTCAGCAGATCAACTATCTTCTGGTAATTTGGCTCTTTCACTACTCTCTTAAACTTCAAACCATTTTTTCTTTCTTTTAGGTTGAAAGTCTCATCGATTTTCTCCTTGCTGAATGATATCCACTAACCTCTAACATAAACAGTCTTTCCCTTAAGTCCTACCATGTTCGAGCAAAAATTCCTTAACGACATCCACAAATCCAGGACCCTTGTGCTTACAGAATAGGTGCCATCCTCTCTTCTCAATTATATCTAGGAAGGGTGAGATTAGCTTGTTGAATCCCCTTTCGCCAATAAAGTCCTTGTGCTGCAACTTGTCCCTCAAAGAGAAATAAGCATGCTATGAAACAAAATTGCTTACTTTTTCCTACCTTAATTCCAGCTTCCTCAGCTCCTTTTTTTTTTTTTGTTTCTTCAGTTGGTTGTTCAGTCTCTATTCTTGCTTCTGGGCTTTCTTCCTTATGTCTTACTCTGGTGAGCCTCTGAACATAACTTAACCCTCAATATCTGCGTATTCTTCCATTATTTCATTCGGGTTCGGAATTAGATTTGATGGTTCAGGCATGGTTGAAATAAGGTTTAGGGTCCTAGGGTTTTTGACGGAAGATGAGAGAGATTTTGTGAAGGTAGGTGAGTGTTTTGGTGGTTTATGAGGAGGATGGCCTCTCAGATTTCAAAATTCTCTATTTATAGGCCAAATGATTGTTTGTGTTTTTCTAATATTCGCAACATTAAAATTTTATGTCGCAACATAAAATTTAGGTTTTTAGGCTTAACTTATGTCGTGACAAAAAAGTAATTGTTGCGACAAACCATTAACCTAGGGTTTTTGGAACTTATGTCGCGACATACTTCAGTTAGCTCAAGTAAAATAATGTCGCGACATAAAAAGTATGTCGCGATAGAATTTCTTGCAACTTAGAAAAGGCTAAACCAATCTTTGTCACGCCAAAGTAGAAATAATGTCACGACAAAAGAAAGTCTGTTGCGACAATCCAATGAGTTTTCCTCAAAATTGCACAATTAACATTTTCCATCAATTAACACACAAAACAGTATGCAATGCATTCAAACCACACAAAACATACTTGTGAAGACGCATCTAACATCAAAGAACCTCAATTCAAGTATGAACAACACATCTCATATCTTCACTCAATATAATTCAACATGATGAAAATCACAGTATTCAAAGAATGGGTATAACAAAGCTACTTTTCATTTTTTGTTCTATAAAAATACATTCCCCCAAACTTCAACTATGCATTATTCTTAAAGAACAAGTTAGGGACACAGAAGAACTCCCCCTTTTAGAACTTTCTCATAATGAATTTGAGAAAGAATGCTTCCATATAAAATCCATCTCTAATACAACTTCATTGTCTTGAAAAATCAACAAAATCACATAATAAAATTTCAAACAAAAATTAAAACTAAATTTCAAATACACAAAATTTAATCAAAATCAAGTTAACTATGAAAATTAAAAATTGCTCGGGTTGCCTCCCAAGAAGCTGCTTAGTTTAATGTCTTTAGCTAGACATTTTTTGTAAAATGTTTTCCTTTCAGCAAAATTCTTCAATCTCTTCCAAATTTGGAACTAATCTTCATTAATGTTCCCTCTAAGATAATGCTTTAATCTCTTATCATTCCTTTAAACTCATTTCCAGAATCAGTTTTCAATGTCACTGCTCCAAAAGGTGTGCTTGCTACTATTGTGTAAGGACCACTCCATTTTGACTTCAGTTTTCCTGGAAACAACTTGAGCTTGGAATTGTATAGCAAGACCAGCTCTCCTGCATTGAATTCTCTCCTTATAATTTTTTGATCATGCCACTTCTTTGTCTTATCTTTGTAGATTTTGGCATTATCATAAACTTCATTCCTCAACTCTTCCATTTCATTCATTTGGAGTAATCTCTTTTCTTTGGCAGCTTGGAAATCACAATTCAATTTTTTGATGGCCCACATTTCTTTATATTCAAGTTCAAGGGAGATGACAAGGTTTCCTAAGTACAATCATGTATGGGGACATTCTAATAGGAGTTTTGTAAGTAGTTATATAAGCCCACAATGCATCATATAGCATAGACCCGATCTTTTCTGGGTTCCACTTTGTTCTCTAGATTTTCTTTATCTCTATTGACCAAATCTCAGCTTGCCCATTTGACTGAGGGTGATAAGCCAATCCCATTATATGTCTAATTCCATATTTGCTCATGAGTTTTGCAAAAACCTTGTTTGCAAAATGGCTTTCCTCATTACTAATTATTGTTCTAGGTGCTCCAAATCTACTCAAAATATTTCTTTGAATAAACCCAGCCACTTTGCTAGCATCATTTATGGGACAAGATATTGCTTCCACCCATTTGAATACATAATCCATAGCTAGGAGAATGTATAGATTTCCAAATGAGGATGGGAAAAGTCCTTGAAGTCTATCCCCCATACATAAAAAATTTGCACCACCAGGATTCCTTATAGGGGCATCTCATTTCTTCTGCTTAGGTTGCCCATTCTCTGACATTTATCACAATGTTTCACCCATTCAAAATAGTCCTTGAATAGAGTGGGCCTATAAAAACCTGATTGGAGAATTTTATGGGCTGTTCTATCTCCTGCAAAGTGTCCTCCATATGGTGATGCATGAAATATAAAAAATTTCACCTTGTTTTGTCTTTGATACACATTTCTTGATTATCATATCTGCTCTTCTTTTGAAAAGTAGTGGGTCATCCCATATATAAAATCTGCTATCAGTTCTCAACTTTCTTTTTTACTGGTAACTGAACTCAGGTGGCATAATTCCACAAGCTAAGTAATTCATAATATCAACATACCGGGGTACTTAGGCTGATAATAAGACCAACTGCTCCTCTGGAAAGTTTTCTGCTATTTCAATTTCCTTTTCCTCTTCAGTAGTCTTTTCCAGTCTAGACAAGTGATAAGCTATCACATTGTCACTACCCTTTTTGTCTTTGATTTCTAAGTCAAACTCTTGTAGCAGTAATACCCATCTGATTAGTCTTAGTTTACCATCTTTCTTTGCCATTAGATATTTAATTACATCATGATCAGTGTGTATTATAACATGGGACCCCAACATGTAAGGCTTGAGTTTTTCACAAGCAAACACCATTGCCAACATCTCCTTTTCTATAGTAGAGTAGTTCTCTTATGCCTTATTAAAGGTTTTGCTGGCATAGTATATGGCCTCGAATATCTTCTCACTTCTTTGTCCAAATGCTGCTCCCATTGCATAGTCACTAGCATCACTTTCAAACTCCTTGTTCTAGTCAGGTGTTACCATGATGGGAGCTGTAACCAATCTGGACTTAATTTCTTCAAATGCAGATCTGCATGATTCATCAAAATCAAACTTTACTTCTTTTTCCAACAGTCTGCATAATGGTCTAGAGTTTTTTGAGAAGTCCCTTATGAATCTTTTGTAAAACCTAGCATGTCCTAGGAAACTTCTAATCCCTTTAACTGTTATAGGTGGCAAGAGAGTTTTTATAACATAAAATTTTGCTTGGACTACTTCTAACCCAACTGCAAAAATCTTGTGCCCCAAGACAATACCCTCTATTACCATAAAATGACATTTTTCCCAATTCAAAGCTAAATTTTTGTCTTGGCACATCTGAAGTACTGTTTCCAAATTTTCTAAGCATTTCTCAAAACTGAATCCATATATTGAGAAGTCATCCATGAATATTTCCATAACCTCTTCCACCAAATCTAAAAACATAGACATCATACACCTTTAAAAGGTGGCAAGAGCATTACATAATCCAAATGACATCCTTTTAAAAGAAAAGATGCCATAAGGACATGTGAATGTAGTCTTCTTTTGATCCTCGAGAAATTATGACAATTTGGGTTATATCGAATATCCATCTAGAAAGCGATAATGTGGGTGCTTCTTACAACTTTGTCAACATTTGGTCAATGAAGGTAGAGGATAATGATCCTTTCTTGTAAGCGTGTGAGTTTTACGCGTAGTCTGCCACACCCTCCATCCTGTCATAATTCTTGTAGGAATCAATTCATTCTTCTCATTTTACGATATGATGAATCCACGTTTCTTTGGAACCAAATGGTAGGCTCCACCTAAGGGAGCTATCTAAGATTGCATATATAAAGCACATTTCAGCCATTTCAGTACTTCTTTTCTGACAACTTCTTTCATTATTGGATTCAGTCTTCTTTGATGTTCAATGGAGGTTTCTGCATTATCCTCCAAAAGGATCTTGTGCATGCAAATAGAAGGACTGACTCCTTTCAAATCTTTTATTGACCAAGCAATTGCTTCCTTGTATTTATGAGAATCTCTAGCAGTTGTTGTTCTTCAAGCTAAGTTAATACAGCTGATATAATAACAGGCTTTGCTTTCTCTGGTTCTAAGAAATCATACTTCAACTATCTAGGTAATTCCTTCAAGGTTAACCCTTCTGAACTTGTTTATGTTTCTTTTGCCTTTTCTTCATTGCTGCTTGATTTTTTTTGTGTTGTTCTCATTCAAACTTAAGAATGTTTCCTTTAAATCAAAACTGGAATTTAGAAATCCAAAATCAAGATCATCAAAATACTAGAAATTCATCTCATTTTCATTGATTTAATTATGATAATTACAACCAACAGTCAGTTCAGGACTAAATGGAACTATTGTTTCTACAGTCTTACAATATGTACTTACACATTAAGTCTATTTCAAGATTTTGTTCAAGTTGAAGCGTACTGTTTCTTCTCCTACCCTAAGAATGAGTTCTCCCTTTTTAACATCTATCAAGGTAGCTCTAGTGGCCAGGAAAGGTCTTCCAAGTAGCAATGGAACTTGTATATCTTCCTCTATATCCATAACTACAAAGTCCACAGGGAAAATGAATCTTCCCACCTTGATGAGTACATCTTCAAGGACTCCCTCTGGTTATGCCATTATTCTATCTGCCATTTTCAAAGTAATAGCTATGGGAGTAAGCTCCCCTAAACTAAGTATCTTCACCAATGATAATGGCATCAAGTTGATGCTAGCTCCTGAGTCACGCAAAGCCTTCTTGAATTTGAAATTCCCTATGGTGCAGGGAATGGTGAAGCTGCCAGGATCCTGCATCTTCACTAGTAAGCTCCTCTGGATCGATCACTACATTGCATGTGGCTATCAAATTCACCACTCATTTTTCAGCTAATTTTCTCTTCTTACTTAGAATGTCCTTCAGAAACTTAGCATAGTTAGGCATCTGAGTCAATGCCTCAGCAAAGGGAAAATTAATCTCTATCTTCTTGAAGACATCCAAGAATCTAGAGAACTACTCCCCCATTTTTGTTTTTTGAAGCCTCTGAGGGAATGGAACAGTAGGCATGTAAGCTTGTTCTTCTTCTTTCTTTTTCAATTCTCCTTTCTTCGCCTACTGCTACGTCTGCACATCTTCTTGCTCAGCCTCTTCAGCCAAGTCTGAACTGCTCAACTTGGTTTCTTTTCTAGTTTTTTTTTTCTAATTTTTTAGTCTTTTTCTTCTCTTCTTTTATGCTTTCTATTTCTCTACCACTCCTAAGAGTCACCACCATACAATCCTTAGGATTCTTCTTTGTGTCACTTGGGAAGGCATCCTTGGACTGATTCTATACTGCTAGGGCCAACTGCCTTACTTGTGTCTCATGATTTTTAAGAGAGGCATTCATGTTGGCCTAAAACACATTTGTGTTTGCTTGAAATACTACTATCTCAGCAAATTTCTACTCATGAATATTCAGTAGCCTCTTATTTTCTCCCATGAATGTCGACATCTACTCTTCAAAGGATTGAGATCTCCTTTGTCCTTGATTTTATGCTCTTTGACTTCCTTGTTGCTGCTGTCCTTGGAACCCATGTGGAGCATACTGTTGTTGAAAATTCTACACTGGTCTTGGAACTTTCTGTGCTCCACCTCCATATGAGAAATTCTCATGGTTCCTGAGTGCTGGTGTATAGTGAGTTGGCAAGTTGAAGTTTGGCTTAAAGTTGTAGCTTCTATTAGTATTGAGAAAATGTGCCTCCTCAACTTGATAAGGACCCTTATCAACATTAATTTTCTATTCATTTCTTTCAATTGTTCCCACTTCATGTGCTGAGTGCATTCTTCTATCTTGGTTTCCCATCTTGTTCATTAATGCATCAAGTTTTGCTTATATGGCAGTCATTTTATTCAGCTCTATCACCTCACTTCCTTCCAATCTACTGCTGCTCCTTGAAGTCTTAGATGGAACTCTATAGTTTCATTTGGCAAGATCTTTAATTAATTGTTTTGCCTCTTCAGCACTCTTCCTCTTGAATGCTCCACAACAGGTTGAATCAATTATACCTTTGGAGGTGTAGTTCATAGAGTGATAAAAGATGTCCATATGGGTGGTCAAATCTATTCCATGCATTGGGCATCTTTTCAACAATATCTTATATCTTTCCCATGCATTATATAGACTTTCATCCTCTCATTGTTTAAACACTATGATTTCCCCTCTCCTATTTTGAAGTGAGGACAGGAGGGAAGAATCTGCTTATGTAAGCCTCTACCAGTTCTTCCCAATTGTTCACTGATCCATATGATAGTGATTTAAACCAAGTAGCTTCCACGTTTCTCAGTGAAAAAGGGAAGAGTTGTAACTTGATCATATTAGGTCTTACCCCATTCAACTTCACTATATTTGACATCCTCAGAAATCTTCCCATATGGTCATTGGGGTCTTCGCTAGGATGACCAGTGTATTGATGTTGTTGCAACCATTGTGATCAAAGCTGGCTTTAACTCAAAAATTGTTAGCCTCTATAGCAGGTTGTCTCACAATAGATTATTCATCTTGAATAACTGGCCTCCAAAAATCCTCCATAGTTATTTGTCTCTGAGGTCTCTTTGCTACTGCTTCTTTTGGAATAGGTTGCAATATCTCTCTTTGCTCTGCCATAGTTGTTGATTCAACACTTTTTACTTTTCTCATATTTCCCAGTGTTCTTTTCAATTATGTGTCTAAAGGCAGCAATTCTGCTTCTAGTTTTCTATGCATGTAAGATCTTCCTGAAATAGAAACACGCTAAGATAAAATGAAATCCGTGGAAAACAGCTATATCAAGCTCATAAAATATTTTTAGTAGCTTACTCAGCTACTGTGGTTAAGACTTTTTTTTTTTTTCAATTTTTGATAACAGAGAAAATTTTCCAAATTAGCAATTCTCTCTTTGGTTAGAATATTGATGTTTAAATTCTCCTTTCAAATCCTCATCCAATGATGCCAAAAACTTGTTAGGAAAAATTTGATCAAGGATTTAACACTTTGCCATTGTTTAATACGGTCCCGGCAGCGACAAAAAAACTTTAAGACCGTTGACCAAGTAATTACTTACTTTGCCACGAACTATTACGTTCCCGACAACGGCGTAAAATTTCATTAAGCTTAGACGCATAAAATATGTTGTTTTGCCTTGTATAGAGAAAGCTTCATTTGTATGTTTTGGTCTAGATCCTTTGCAAGTGTCAGGTCATACAAGTAATAAAAGTGGATTTAAGTCAAGATATCGTTCCCACGAGGATTGATGAGAAATCTAAGATCAATTATCCCATCTACTCAAGATCATTACTATTTGAACTCCAAAATTTAAATATGATTTGATTAAACCAAAGGAAATTAAAACTACTTAAAATTCTATAACTACACATAAAGAATTGAAAACAAATTGGATTGAAAAGTTTACTGAGTAAAGTTAACACTGGGAAATAGATCAATGTACAATTATCAATTTCTGCATCATTTTATAACATGGTTCAACCATTAGTTTGAAATATGAACTTGTCAAAGATGCAAGGTAGTATAGGTTGGATTCTTCTATACACCATACATTTCACTGGTTAGAGATTAATGTTTCTTCCAGATACATGAGGCTAATTAGTTTCTTATAGGATATAATCATCTTTATAAGAACTGGGTATTTTACCTTTCCAGTACTTCACACCCAAGTCTTAGGATTGAAGAATTCTTGCCCCTATAGACAGCATAATGCAAGATTTCTCCAATCTAATCGGTATCTCATTCTTTGAATTTGATAAAATTCTCTATCTCCTTGATTAGATCTCTACTAGCACGGGATCAAGATCCTTTCATCAGAAAGAGGAGAAACCTTTGATCGACTAAATTGATACATCATCCAACTAATCCTCACACCATGAGTAAATTAGTGATCTATTGAAATAGTCTTTCAAAGTTCATTAGTTTCATAATATTAGTTTAACATACCCCCAAGGAACTGCTCCATGCCCATGACCTCCTCCTCGTTCTCGACCACAACCTCGTACTGGTTATCTTCTATTATTTTGAACGTTGCCTTCTTTAGTTGAATCAATTCGAGTCTTGAGTAGTTGTTCTATGATCTCTTCCTTTATCTTTTTCTTTCCTTTGTAAGCTTGTAAGGAACCCAACAACTGCTCCATTGTCATGGCTTCTAAGTCTTTGGTTTCTTCGATGATAATGACAATATGATCGAACTTTGAATCTATTGGTTGAAGAATCTTCTCCATAATTTTTACGTCGTCTAGCTTCTCACCATTTATCTTTAGTTGGTTAGTAATCCTCAATACTCTAGAGCTTCTCACCATTTCTCTTTATTTGGTTAGTGTTGACCAATTTTTGTGTAGAGATAAAATTTATGCTACTCTTACCCAAGGACTATTACCTAATCCCCCGTAAAGGCACCAAAAATTTGTTTAGACCAAATAGAAATTGTATACTCATAATTGATTCGTACCCAAATAGTGCTATTTTGAGCCCTATATAATGCAGGTTTTAAACACTATTTATGTACTAATCGACTTTAATAACTCAATTGATACATTGGGTTCCCAGCCTGGCTACTGATCACATTTTTGTAGCTATTTTTAGTAGTTTTGCAGGTCAAATGCCTCATTATCTTCAATTCGATTTAAACACGATGAACCCGAGCCAAATTCGAAGGTGCATGCTCGAATCAGAGGAAATTCGGAGCAAAATTGCTAAAGAAAGGAAAAGCAAGCTGTGGAAATTTTAAGGGTTGCAAAAATTGGCAACTTACGAGATTTAGCGAGATTCTTGAATTCCCTGTATTTGCTCCACTAGTTAATTTGCTTTTGACCGCCTTTTTGTGGTTTTATACAAGTTTGCCCTCATGTAATTTTGGTTCTTTAGCACACTTTTGTAATTTCCTTATACTGAGCACCTATATAAGCTCAATCCTGCTTGTAATCAAATCAACTTTTCACTCCATCAATCAATCAAGGAAATTTGGCACAAAGCTTCCTCTCCCTCTGCTGTTGGTGATTTTCTCTTCTTCTCCCTTCACTTTCTTGCACTTTCTTGGAAGCCAAATGATGAGTGCCTAAAACACTCATATTATACCCGCGTCGGTTTTTCATTTTCACGTTTATTTTATAGTTAATTTCATAGTTTTTGTGGCTAGACTCCTGAATTGGTGTTTGGTGTGGATGCAGGTGCATTGGAGCAAAAAGGGAGCTGTTGGAAGCAATTTTGGAGCATAAGGAGGCATTGCATGAAGAGTGCAGGGCGTCGTGGCGTCCCAGCGTCAGCGACCGTGGGTTAACTCTTGTACCCAAGTCAACGAATGACAGCGTCGCTGACGTCTGATGTCGCTGACGTTAGCGTCGCGACGTCGGCGTGGTCTGCTTTCTCAGCATTAAGCAAATGGAGCGCATATTTGGGGCATCGGGGAATGGTACGGAAATCAGATAGAGTGATTTAATCTCGGGCAATATTCGATTTGTATTTTCATTTGATATTAGATCATGTTTCATGATATCGCATACGATATTTTCACCATTATGTTCTAGATTCATACCTAGGTGCCGTTTGAACTCTGGCTATATTTGCCATGGATTAAAGATCAGTACTCTATATTATTCATTTTGTTTCTTATAAACTGCTGGACCATTTTATATCTATAATTCACTTATATTAGTTGTCCACTCAACATTATCATAATCATAATCGATATCCTGTATCTTGTGAGATGAGGAGATTCAGTGGATTCGAGAAAGCAACCCTTCAGTTGATTCAAGTTAATAGAGATATTCCAATCCCGAGGTGGCATTTGAGGCAGAACATTTAAGCTAAGCTCGAATACCGAGCCTGCAGAGATAACACTCAACTCCTATTCACAAAATAAAGTGATATATTCTCTGAGAGAGGATATCTCGTAAGTAAGATCTCCGCCATCAACAATTTATAAATACATTGAATAATAGCATCTTTAATAAATAATCCATCGAAAGTATTGTGGGAAACATCACTCCTAGTCTTCACACACAAGACTCATTAAGATCGATGTTTAAATGGGGAATTCACACATTTGATTTCTTTATCACAATACATTTATTCCTGTGAAGGTCATCTAAAAGCACACTTTGTATTCAATTCTCCTGCCCTCATAAGACTGAATATCCTCGCATTCTAGGTACACTATTTTACTTGAGGGGCGACGCTGTTAACCCATCAAAAGATGTATACAAATTCTATGACATCATCCACTCTAAGTGACTATTATCTAATCCTCGGCAAACGGCTACTGCAGAAAACTTGTTAACCGACCAAAGATGTATACAAATTTATGACATCACCTAAGGACTATTATCTAATCCCCCCGGCAACAATACCATAAGACCTGGCAAGACTACATCACAAATTGTTATGGATCAAAACACCTATTCAAATTTGAGGACTTATTACTCAATGACTATCATCTAATCCTCAAAAGAATAAAACCATTAAATCAGAGTGTGAGCTCTTTAAGTGGTCACTTGATTAAAAGATATTTTTGTAAGAGTAAACCAATATTTTCGTGTGGTTTTGATCCAGAATATTGCAAGTGCACAGGTCGACAAGTAATAAAATGGATTTAAGTCCAGATATCGATCCCACAGAGATCTCAGAATTTTTCAATCAACTATCCCAACTACTTAAGCTCCATACTATCTGACGATAATACGCGTTAGTGAGATTTTCTTGAAAGCTTTGAATGAATGGGATGTAAAGAAAATGATGAACAATAAATGAATTGAATATTGAAATATCAAAATAATAAATTTGATTTAATAGTTTATTCTAAAGAAAACATTTGAATAATCAACTATCATGGAAGAATCAATTCCTACAAATTGCATCAGATCTTTGGCTCTTCCCCTAACTACGCATCTTTAAAACTAGTCCAAGGATTACTATAGTGGATCGGATCTCCATACCATTAGCGCCCATCATCTCACCTTAACCCGTTTCTTTCTCTAACACAGGGGTAAATAACTACTTTTAAAACTAGCTGCCTTGCTCGGTATTTTCTTCTCAATACTTCATACCCACAACATGGACTGTAGACCTGAGCTCCTTCAAGTTAGTCATTGGCCGAGGTTGCACTATACCGGGGTTCTCACCAAAATTAGAATAGCTTACTTTTCCTTGATTAGATCTCATATCACGGATCGAATTCAATATCTGAATCGAGGTGAACTCTCTGTCTACTTAAATTTATAATCACTTTAACCTATCCCCTTGCCATGCTTTAGAAGAGGATGTATTGATTTTAAATATACGTGAGCGCATTAGATCACCAGCAATATCAGGTTCAAATACCTTCCTAAATTGTTTTTACTCTGTGAATGCCTCAAACGCCTGCAGGGCCTCCCGAAATCAGAGTCAAACAATCTCGCATGGTACAAGAGACTGAAATCGGGATCAATTCCAAGAACACGCAAAACCAACAAGTCGATTTAACATCCGAAGTTCAGCTATTATGAAACGAAACATCGTGAAAGATCGTCGATAATAAACGTGGCCAACTAATGGAAGATGGGTTTCTAATTCATCGACATACCATACAATGGCTTCACATCAAGAAAACCACTGTAAATCGGAAACTGGGTGTTCAAAATCCCAAAATTATTCCTCGAATTCAACAACCAGATGCACTTTAAGAAAATAAAACATCCGCATTCAGCTCAATTCCTTTACAGCCAACGTCAAATCCAAATTAGAACGAAATACAAACTAATCTAATCTAAAAATAAAATGGAAAAAACTAAAACAAAAGAAAAGAAAAGAAAATAAAAATACAGAGTTCTCTGTTGCAACCTGCATTTCTCTTTCAGTCGCTAAGAGCCATTCTTCTTCAATAGCACTGTGTATTTATAGGCCTAGTTAGCCCTATCCACACCCCATGATCGCCAATCTGCCGATGATAACCTGTCATGCCCAGTCCTTCTGCCTCCGCTCGGCTCCCGTCGGCGGTCTCGTTGGCCGCGCCGCTTCGTCCTCACTTGTCTCGATGTCGCGCGATGTTTAAGGACGTCAGCGACTTTAACTGCGTGTGCATTCATGTCAGGATATGGATATTGTCGCGACCTCTTTCTCTCTCGTAGTGGCTTGCCGCGACTCGGATGCTGTCTCAATTTCCTTCTCTACCACGTTGTCAGCACTCACCCAATGATGTCGCGATTTCCCTTCAGAATTTTGTCGCGATTTGCCGTGCGTTGTCGCCACTTTTCTTCGTACTATCATTGCCGCGACTGGTGAATGATGTCGCGACTCTTCTTTCGAGCTGATGTTGTCGCGACTTCTTTCTCCTTGTAAGCTGATGTCGCCGCGGATTTCTTTCTCCTCGTGTTTCGGCGTCATACGATCTGATTTTTAAAGGTTGATGTCATATTTCATCTAGATGTCGCGACATCACTTTCTTTTCTTCAATTCCCGATTGCTTGACTTGAGTTTCTTCATCTACCATTTTGTCTTCACTGCTTCATTCGCGATCGAGTTTCGCATTGCTGTAACCCGACATGCATTTTGATCACACAAGGCTTCACGACATCGCCCTTTCTATCCTGTGCGCCTTTCCCGTCGCAACCTACTTCAGCCACCAGGTCATTAACGCTCATCCACCTTCCGCTCATTTTTCTCGCAAAATTTCTTTTCTTTTCTGAATTCTCCTCGCTATATATCGCTTAGTTATTCCATGTTTCTCGTACATAAATCAGTCTTTTAGATAAAATAGACTGTGAAAATGGACTAAAATAGATGACTCTTTTCAGCCTAACAAACTCCCCCAACTTAAAATTTTGCTTGTCCCTAAGCAAAGAAAAGAAAATTTTGCTCATTCTCAAACAAAAGGACATTTTTCGTCTCGCAGGCAAAGAGTAAACAATTTAATTGAAATTGAAATTGCATTCTTTCTTTGTATTTCAAATTTTTAATCTGTATAGCGTTAGTTTCTACTCAATCAGGTATACATAATTTAAATTGTTGAATTTACTTTACAAACAAGATGTTTAATTGATTATGTCGAAAAGTGAGTTGATTTTCTTTCATTTTCTTAATGAGTCAATAATCCTTGGGGATTCTCGTCAGCTTTGATCTTTTCCCATTTCCCAAATTCCATAGGCTTGTTGTTCATATTGATTCTTACTAATGTAGGTGATTACAACCTTCAAGATCAACTGTGTCTTTTGGGCTTGTAATGTTAGGTCTGGGTAAGGGTAAGGCTCGATGGAATTTTTAGGTTAAGATTACTAACACTTTTCCTTTCTTACTCATCCATTGCCCCTTTCTCCTCCTTTGTACTTCTTAATAAATTTCAACTCTGCTTGATACCACCTTGATTTTCTTATATCTAAAATCGTATGTTCCCATTTCTCATTCATAATTCAAATCGGGGAAATTTTCTTCACACCTTTCAAGAATAGTGCAATGTTTTGTCTTCTTGTGGCTTTCTAACACTCTTAACAAACTTTGGGTTAGTAACTCCATACCAGATGTGGCATTAGGGTACTAGGTGCTGAAACACCCTCTAAGAACTCTACACTGTTCAAGAGAGCAGCCACAAGACAAAACCTATTCCTTGGGTTTCTTTTCTGTTGTATTTCTTTTCTCATTCCCTTTTTCAGATTTCTCCTCAGTTCCTCAAAATTTATAATTCACAAACTTATTTGTTCTCTCTTTGAGTTCTTTGGTAATCATGTGTCTTTAGAGGATTGATTCGTAGGAATGTGGGTTGGTGTCTCCAATATTTCTTTCTTTAGAATAAGGCTTGTTTTGGCTCAATTCTCTGAACTAAAGTGTATGCATTAGCATATGAATAGGGGATGGTTAGAATGGCTCAAACTTTCCAAGAATGACCTGCATCATTTCCTTCGTTGATTGTATCACCTAGATTTCGCTTGATCATTAATCTAATAAGTTCTAGGAATTTGCTGATTAATCGTGACTAACCCCGAGGATTTTCTAATTACACAAAGGATGAGGAATTTAAATGATGTTATTTCCCAATGTGTTCCTTGACTCACCGCTCATACTACAAACTCAAGAAAATTGTTTGTTCCTTCAATTGTAAAACCTTCCTTATTCTAGACTTATCAAAGAAAATTCAAAACCAAATCACAATTTATGTTTCAAATTAAATTGCCCGGTGGTCAACTAGCCCTTATTATTATTATTATTATTTTTTCAATTAGTTCTATTCATCCTATATTCTAACTAACTAACTCCATGCTATCACTACTTTCATTATCGATCTATTTCACGTTATTCTTCTAACAATTAAAACAAAAAGTAAACACACAATTTGACTTCAAACAACTCAACATCAAACAAATTTCTGATTTTATTCATTAGATTGTATAAAAAAGTTTAGAATCAACAGTCAGAATGAGGGAAGAGATGGATGAGTCAATGGAAGGTTTTTTTCTTTTGAGGAAGTAGCAAATATGTTTGAGGATCCAGACTAAGGGCTGCTGTGTTTGGATTGAACTGTGAATTTCATTTCGTCCTCTCTTCGCCTTGGCACTTTCTTTCCATCTGCTTCAAGAATCAGTTCATCAAGAGACTTCACTTTTTTATTCAAATCATCTTGCCTCTACCCAATGTATTCATTGTATGCTCCATTTTGTTTATGACTTCTTAAAAAATTTGGATAGATTGTTGTTAATCAAATCCAAATTTTCAGCCATATTTTTCTTCTATAAGCATCATTTCTATCAAGCACTTTTGTCTCTATCTAATATCTTCTCTCAAACTCCTTTAATGATATATAAAGAAATTTGAACCCTTGATCTCGCCCTTTGTCTGCTTCTTGTTCTGCTTCCCTTTCTTGATAAGTTTCAGGGAGTTGAGAGTCTCGATCATATTGATTATTGTAGAATGATTCAATGGTTGTTGGCAAATTTTTTCATGAGATCTTTGTCTCTTCCTCCATTTCTTTTGAAATTCTTTTCGATGTCAGAGGATCTTTTAAGCCGTTTCTTCCTTTCTGGCTTCACCTCTCTTCCCATTTATGCTCTCCTCTTAACCTCGTCTATACATTTCTTTTCTATTCAGCTCTTCTTCCACTGTTGATCTCTTCTTTCAATTCAGCCTTCATACATCTTCTCCGACTTCTCACAATGCTTCATTTCTTCTCTCTCTTCCATATACTTTTCGCATAGAAATGAGCATCTCCATTATTTGGCTATCTTCTTGGTCTCTAGAGCTTTCTCCTCGGTTTTCTCACCTCAAGCTTCATTGGTGGAGTCACAAAAGGGGTGGTAAAATCTATGTGGACTCTGGTCTCTATCCGGTTCTAAGTCCCTCTAAACATGGGCATTCCTTCCTAAGCAGGTTCTTGTGGCTTCATTCTCCTTGATCTCAACCTCGAAGAGCGTCCTCTTCTCGTCTTCATTCTCCTTTCCGTAATCAGCTTCCACCATGATCCCTTTTTCAAATTCCTCGCCCTTACTTACCCCAGCCAGGCTAATGGTGAAGCCTTTGGAAACCCTTCTTCTTCTGCCCATGTTCCTTCACCCCAGCCTTTCAAACAAAGCCTAGTGATCATGGTCGGGATGAGGGATCAAACCTCTTTGTTTCCTCATGGTATCTTTAATATTGAATTTCACTCATCGCTCCTACGCTGAGCTTGTACCTTTCAGACGCATACAAAATGATGGCTTCCTATTCCCCATCGTGCATATAAGGTCTGGTTGGAACTAACACAGACGCCAGGAAATAAAACCATACCTTTAGCCTCCTCTCGTAAGAGATCTCCCTGATGGTCTGGTGCCTTTTTCTCTGATTCCATTGAACTCCACATCTCACAATTTTCCGACAATCTCTTACTAGCCTGTAGTTTGCTAACAACTTTAAATTTGAGCCATGCCTTGTTCTCGCCATCCCGTACACCTCTAATGCATTTGCTTCAGACATGAACCCAAACTCTCGATTAAATACAAGAGCTGTCCTTTCTTCCTACCAAGAGTAGAATTCTGACCATCGTTGAATATCCTGGCCTCCGTGTCATAAATTTTCTCAAATTCGCTGTTCTATCATTTTCCCCTTTGAAAGGGGAAATAGGTTGCTGAATCCTCTCTCCAACAAATCCCTTTATCAGCAATACCTCGCATGTTAACACTAGCCTCTTCTAACACAAACGATCTTCTTCTTCTTCCATCGCCTCATTCCTTCCCTCAGATGCTCGTTCTCTTGCAATTGATCAATTCTCGTGCTCTGGATGAACCGCCTTCTGGCTTGAGTGACTGTTCTCCCATGATTTCATTCCATTGGGACTCCAAAGTCCTGTTCACTCATCGGGAGGAATCTGGAAGGTTTTTAGAGGAAGTTCGATTTAGTGGTTTTAAAAATTCTAATCCAGAATATGCTATATTTAAGAATGAATTCTGCATCGAGAAGAAGATAACAATGGGAAGAGTTTCTCAACAAATTTGTAATTCGCTTATTATGGTGACTATTTATGATTTCATTTATTAATGCTTGTCGCGATTTCAACAAAGGCCAGAGGCGCTTGTTTATTAAATTTTAGGCAAAATTGAAAACTCACTTAATGGTAATTTATCCCTTTGTCGCGACATAATTATCCGTGGAGGACAAGTCCTCTTAAGGTTGCGACATCGCATCCTCATGACATTGCCAAGTTGTCACACTCTTTCTTCCTCGAAGGGATTTTTCATTGTCATTTCGCTGACCAAAATTTATGTCACAATCTTTACCTTTCTCCACGTAACTTTGATCGCGATCGCCTTCCTTTGTTCTTCCTTCAAGATTGACTAAGCTCACAATGGCTAAACAACTTTTGTTGTGACTTCATTTTCTGCCACGACATAAGTTTCTGTTTAACGTAGAGTCTCAATTTTGCCTCAATTTAATGAATACAATTTTCATTCTTAATCAAGTAACAGATTCTCATCATCAAACAAACCAATTCACACAAGAATTAAAGAATGTATTCAATTCAAATTTTTACAGACTTATATAGGGAAAGGAATGCTCTCTTTTTTTTTTTTCTCCTCATTGCCTTTCCTCGTGTTACCGGAGTTGTAATCACCACAGTGGTTCATTCCTTCTCATTCGAGCCATTTCGCATAAGTACTTAACATTTACTCTAGGGATTCAATTAAAAAATTAAATTTTAAGTACTAACTAATCATTATAATAACTATAGAAACAAAATCGGGTGTTTAATTCAAAAATCTAAAATGAATTAAAGTCTCAAGGGTCATTCTCATCACCAAGCCGCTTTTAGTCCTTAACCGACTTTGTCGCTTTTGATTTTCCCTTCATCTAGATAACTCCGCCGGAGCTCTTCCATTCTTTCCTCCCCCGCTAGATAATGCTTCCTGGGCCTTGTCCATTGGACTTAATTCTTCTCCGCATCAGTCCTTGGGATGTCACTACTCCAATGTATCGGGCTGACACCACCGTGTACGGCTCCACTCTATCTCGGATTTTAACTTCCCGGAAACAATCTCAGCCTAGAATTGCAACAAGAGGAACTAGTTCCCCGCTTGAACTCTTTCTCGTGATCCTTTGATCATGTCATTTCCTTTGTCTTATCCTTGTAGATCAAGATTATCATAGGCTTCATTTCTCAATTCTTCCAGCCTGCATAATGGAGCAATCTCTCTTCCCTGCGCTTTAAATCAAGTTCAACTTCTCGATGGCCCACATTGCCTTGTATCTCCAATTCCAAAGGTAGGTGACATGGTTTTCCAAAACAATTTCCCCGTGATGGGGACATTCCAATGGAGTTTTTAGATGGCAAATTCCGTAGTTTAAAGTGCATCATCAGCTCACACTACCCTTCCCGCTCGAGCTCCACACCTTTTCTGGCATTATTTTGTCTCCGTTGGAAATTTCATTGTCCATTGATTTGGGATGATAAGCTGTGACTCATTTACATGCTTGATCCTATACTCGATCATGAGTTTTGCAAATATTTTGTTTGCAATGGCTTCCCCATCACTTAATGATAGTTCTCGGGTGTTCTAAATCATTTCAAAATATTCTTTTCATAAGAAACTCACAACTCGTATTAGCATCATTCCTGGACAAGCATCGGCTTCCACCCATTTGAACATAATCAACTGCTAGGCAAAGATGTAGCTGTGTTCCCAAATGATGGTGGAATGATCCCATAAAATCTATTCCTCATACATCAAAAAGATTTGGTAAAATTCACTCATTATACCCTAAGGGGAATTTCATTTCTGGTCACTGATATTTCCAACTTTGGCATTCATCACACCTAACCCACCAGCACAATCTCAAGATAGTGGGCCAATAAAACCTAGATTGGAGTATCTTATGAGTCATTTTTCCCAAATGACTCTGTTATGGCGATGTACGGCATTCATCCAGACTTTGCCTTGTTCATTCCGGCACACATATTTCCTTATTATCACATGTCAGCACTTTAACACAGGATCATCCCAAATATAATACTCACGCTGGCCTCGAGTTTCCTCTCTCACAGTAGCTGACTCAAGGAACTACCCCACAAGCTAAATAGTTCACAATATCAAAGATACCAAGGAAGCTGAAGGAAACTTTAAATTACTTGCTCATCCGGGAAGTTCCTCCATTGCAAAGACATTTTATCTTCAGCTGTTTTTCACTCTTGACAAGGATCACCATCACATTGTCACACCCCTTTTTATCCTTGATCTCCAAGTCAAACTCTGCAATAACAAAGACCCACTTATCAATCTTGGCTTAGTTTCCTCTTGACATCAGGCACCGATTGTCATGATTGCATGAATAATAACATGGGATCCCAAAATGTATTGCCTGAATTTTCACAAGCAAATACTATGGCTAGCATCTCTTTTCAAATGTTGAGTAATTTTCAGGTTTCATCAAGGTTCACTAGCATAGTATACGGTCCTTCAATATTTTCCTTTCTTTGCTGTCTTCTAGGATGTGCCTCCCATTGCAAAATCACCTGCATCACATTATTTCAAATCCTCGATCCCATTATGGCAGCCATTATAGGTGCTTGAACTAATTTAATCTGATTCGGAAAGCAATTTTTACAGAGTCATCAAAATTAAACCTCAGATCCTTCCAGAATTATGATAGTGGTCCTGCTATTTTGAGAAGTCTGATGAATCTCCTATAAAATCCAAAGATGCCCTGCCAGTTTTACCTCTTTACCGCGGGTAGGTGGTGCAAGAGTTTTGATAATGGATACCTTGGATTGGTCTACTTCCACCATTAGCGTAATTCTACGCCAAGAACAATACCTTCGTTACTACAAATGGCATTTTCCCCAATTCAAGGCTAGTCAGTTTGTCTCTGGCATCTTTGAAGCACTGTTTGTGTTCTTCTCAAACACCGATCAAATCGATCCATACACAAAGGAAGCTATCCATAAAATTTTGGCAATCCTTCAACTGTGTCTAAAATATCGACATCATACACTGAATGCGCAGAGCATTACACAAATTTCAAATGACATCCTTCAAGGCAAAGGTACCATAGGGGAATGTGAATGTGGTCTTCTTGGTCCTCAGGTGCAATAGCAATCTAATTGTATCCTGAATACCCATCTCCAAGAAAAACAAATATGAGGGTGTCCCCATTAATCATTCCAACATTTGATCAATGAAGGGCAAGGAATGATCTTCTACACTTGTTCACTTTCCCGTAATCAATGCATACCTCCTCCATCCCTGTCACCTGCTCTTATTGGAATCAATTCATTTTCTCTACTGCGGATCACAAAGAACCCACCCTCTTGGAACCACATGGACTGGGCTCACCCAAGGATCATCTCGAATTGCATAGATAAACCAAAGATTCAGCTAATTGAGTACTTTCCACCACTCCTTCATCATCGGATTCACTCCTTTGATGTCTTATAGATACTTTGAAGTTTCTTCTAGCAGAATTTTGTGTACATGCAAATTGATGGACTGATACTCTTCAATTCCTTCAATGACCAAGCTATAGACTCTCTTTATGCTTTAAGATTCATGAAGAACTGTTTCTCATCATCACTAAGTCTAGCGTAGATAATCACCCGTCTTCTCTTTGGTGATTCAAGCATACTAAAAATGACTTATAATTCTTTCAACACTAGCCCATCTTCACTGGTTCTTGATTAAATTTCCCCTTTTCATTATTTTCCCCTTTGTCATTTCATTTGTTTCAAAGTTCAACACATGCTTCTATAGAATGAAAACTGGTCAGATGGACAATCGTAGTAGTCAATCTTCACATACTGAATTCATCTCTTTTCATTGATAAAATTTGAGTATTACAATCATTGTGAACATCAGGGGTTGTAGGTAGACACTCATCAATTACATTGCAATTTTCTCTCGTCTATATCTATATTCCTGTACAAGATCAAGTTGAAAGCAGCAACTCTCCAACCCCTCAAGGTGAGAACTCCTTGCATGTCGATCAGGCAGCTCTAGTAGATAGGAACGGTCTCCCAATACAGGGGCACTTGTGAATCTTCTTCCATGTCCAGAATGATTTAAGCCCACCGGGAAGACAATCTCCCAACAAAGGACTAAAGACATCTTCCATCACTCCTTCAGTTTTACCATCTCATCCGTCTCATGATTTGAAGAGGGTCAGTTGGTGGGAATAACCTCCCCAAAACTTAATTGCTTGGCAACAGAAAGAGGCATCAAGTTTATACTAGCTCCTGAGTCACAGAGAGCTTCCTAGAATTCAACCCCTCCAATGATGCAAGGAATGGTAAAACTCCCTGGATCCATCATCTTTTATGGCAATTCTTTCTTTATCACAGCACTGCAAGTAGCAGTTAGATTCACAATCCCTTCCTTCACTATCTTCTTTCTGTCTGTACGTCCTTCAGGGAATTTTGCATATAGTGGCATCCCGAGTTAGCTCACTCAGAAGGGCATATCGGATTCCCAGCTTCCGAAAGGCTTTCAAAACCTGCAAACCGCTCCTCTATCCTCGATTTCGCAGCCCCGTGGAAATGGGACCGCAGGTTTAGACCATTTGATATCCTTCCTTTCCACTCCTTCTTTCTTTTCTCCAAAGGCTTTTTCCTTTCTCCGGGGCTTTCTTCTTTCACGTCATTTTTCTTTCATCTTTCTAACTCCTTCCTAATTCTAAGTCGCACAACACGCAGCCTTTCGATTCTTCAGGTCACTTGGGAATAGTACTTCCTCCGGCTTTGTGGGTGGTTAGGCCAACCGCTCTACTGTGTCTCCGTGTTCTTCAGGATGACAGAGAATTGAATTGAGAATTGCAAAGTAATATTTCAATCTACAAACTTTTGTTCATGGAGGTTCAAATAACTTCATATCCCCATGAAATGCAAAGATCTGCTTCAAAAGTTTGGGCCTCTCTCCGACCTCGATATTCATTTCCGTGTTCACTTCTGTCACACTGAACCCTCAGGTCATGGATAACCCCGTTGAGGGTTTCGGTCCATGCCCAGCTCCTCGTGGAATTCCCTTCCACCATATGAGAAGTTCCTATGGTTCCTCGCTGTCGTGATAATGTGGTCGAAGGTTATGCATTGGGCTCTGAAATGTTAACTTTGACTCTGATACTAACTTCGCATCATAGAATTGTTCCTCAAGAGGCCTCCCCGCACTTCCCTTCCAATAACTCTCTTCAACCCGCTTCCTTTCCTGCGGGCGCTGTGTGTTCTTCCTCCTTTCGCTTTGTCCAAATTCGTGCATAATGGCATCCAACTTGGCCTCCATGGCTGTCACATCTTGTTCTCACTCCATGATCCTCTCCTGTTAGCTCTGAAAACTCAAGGAGTTTTCATATTGGCATTTGAAGTCTTCTAATCACTCTTGGTTTCTTCAGCACTTTTTAGTTTGAATGCTCCACAACATGAAGCATCAATGATCCCCTTTGATATATCATTCAAGGCATGATATACAATGTCCATCCGAGTCTTCAGACTATCCCATGCATTGACATCTCTCAAAGAACCGCTTGAACCTTTCCTGTGCCATGTGCTTTCATCTTCCCCCGCTGAAACACAATGATTTCCTCCTTCTCTCCTCGAGGTGAGAGTCAAAGAATCTACCCAAGTAGGCCTCTACTAACCTCCCAAGTATCAACAGAGCTTTACATGGTAAAGATTCATACCATGTAGCCATCAGATCTCTCGCACAGAATGGGAATAGATGCAGCTTTGATGACCCTCCGTCTCACCCCATTCAACTTCACTCAGAGTTACCATCCCGAGAAATCTTCCCAGGCTCGCTTTAGGGTCCTCGGGATGACCAGAACCATACCTGACCATTGTACTTAGTGGCCGGTTTAAGTTCAAAATTGTTTGTATCATTGGCTGGTCGCCGATCGCAGAAAGTACTCATCTCAATAATAGAGGCTCCTGTAAGTCCCCAGTATCGTTGACTGAGGCCTTCTAGCTGCTTCTCTATGTACTTCATTCTGATCCTGTCTTTCGTCTGCCATGGTTGAGTTTTCTACCTTCTTTATCTTTCTCAAGCTTCTGAGTGTTCTCTCTAATTCTGTGTCTGTTGGAATCAGATCAGTGTTCTGTTTCCTATGCATTAAAATTTTGTCCCTGAAATCAAAACACACTTACATTAATAGGATTAGTCTAGTCAACAAATATTTTCAATATGGTTTGTTAAAGGTTAGCATCGATGAAGCCACCGCTTTAAAAATCGTTTTGTTTTTGTTTTTTCTCAAAATGTCCAAATTAGCATTTCTTCTTTCTATTCAATATTGATTTACTAATGTTATCCTGTAAGAATCGCGCCATAAAAACTTGTTAACCGGACCAAAAAGATGTGTATACAAATTTATGGACATCATCACCTAAGGACTATCTAATCCCCGGCAACGGCGCCATAAAACTTGTTAACCGGACCAAAAGATGTATACAAATTTATGACATCATCACCTATGATCATTATCTAATCCCCAACAATACCATAAGACTCGTTAAGACTACATCAATAACCATACGGATCAAAACACTATTCAAATTTGAGACTTATTACCCAAGGACTATTGTCTAATCCCCAAGAACAAATCATTAAACTTTAAGTGAGTTTTCTTTAAGTATCACTTGATTAAAAGATATTTTTGTAAGAGTAAACCATATTCTGTATATTTCGATCCAAAGATAACGCATAGTTGGTGTGTCGATGTTGGATCGACCAAGATGTGTACACAAATTCTATGACACTATTACCAAAGGACTATTATCTAATCCAAGAATCGGCGCCTCTATAAACTGCTGACTAACCAAAACACATGTACAAGATTAAATCACTTTTCAATTTGTTTGTCCAAATATATCATATGCACAGGGTCGACAAGTAATAATTGATTTGAAACTGATATCGATCCCACGTAGATCTCAAGAATCTCTAGATCAACTACCCTCGACTTACTCAAGCTCCATACTATTTGAACTATAACATGATATGGTGTTCACTTAAATCAGAAAATATAATAAATAGTATGTTATAAAGAATGATCAATCAATAAATCGAATCTAAAGAATAATGAATGAATAGGAAGAAACTAATTGGAAATGGAACAATTATTATCGCTTAGAGCACACATTAAGATCAATGCTACTGTGAAGTTTCTAATTCGTTGTTAATCGTTAATCACTTGTATTTCAAGTTTTGAAAATCGCCAAGGCGTTTAGCAAGATACCTGATCTCTCCACACTCATTCATTATCTAATTCCTTTACCCGATCCTCTCGAATACAGTGGAATGAGATAACTACTTTTAAAGGGACATCCTAAATCGGGTATTTTCTTTGCAACATCATACCCATTTTATGGATCAGAACCTTAGCTCCCAAGTTATCGGTCAAGCAAGGATATACAACTCTGTGTTACTTTTCCTCAAAATTCAGAATAGACTACCTCTCTTGATTAGATCTCAGCTAACACGGATTGGCCTCACTATCCGAATTGAGTGTGAATCATTGTTTAAATTGATAACTCATTCAACTCGCCTTGATTTCAAGTGAGAAGAAGATTTATCAAGTAAACTTACAAAGCCTATTAGATCTCACGTTGAGTTAATTTACTCCTCAAAGAATGTTCATAACTCTCAGGATTACATCCTCCAGGTCACCTGCAGGACCCTCCTTGAACCGTGAGAAATGAAACAATTCTTAACGTATAAGAACTCGAGCATTCATCAAAACATTAAACCCATAACTGAAAGTAAATTCATAAACTGAAATTCGTGAATTTGGTCGGAAACAACCATGAAAGATAATTTCGACAATAGTATCTCACTTAATGAAGTCTAGTTCTCGACATCAATTACACATCGCAAAGATTCTCCTGATCATAAGAATTAATCGCAAATTGAAACTGAAAAATTCAATTTTAAATTTGTCTGGACTTAAAACATTCCAGTAGTAATTTGAAAGAAACACTCGTGATTCAGCTTCGCCTAAACGATTACATCCAATTCCAGAAAAGAAAACGAAAATCAAAACGATAAATCTATTCTCATCTCTAACTATCAACATTGAAGAAAAGAAAAGAAAAGAAAAGCAAGAAAATAAACTAAAATAAGAAAATTAGTTTTCACTACCGCACTTTCTCATTCGTGTCTGCCAAGCTACTTTTATGAGCCGGGCACATGCATTTTATGTGGTTTCGCCTGGGCCCTAATCCCAATGCGCTTTTTGTGGATTCCAATTGGGTCAGCCCATGTTAATGTTCAGCTCGCCGACTTCAACTCATTTGTCGCGACATCATCCATGTCGCTGACATCGATCTCACGCTTACATCACTTAAGTCTTCGCAGCCTTCAACTTCAGGCCCCCGATGTCGCCGACATCAATCCCTTTGTCGCGACATCACTTCCGCGCTCACGGTGTTTCCAACTGATGATTCCTGATGTCATGACCTCAATCCCACGCCGCTAATTCCTCACCTTTTATCTTTGCAAGTTTCAATTGTCTCTTCCCGATGTCATGGCATCAAGTATCTCTGTCGCCAATTCGCCCACACTCGCAATTTCAACCGTATTCCCCTGATAATGAAATCAACCACGTCGCACCTCACTCAAGTCTTCTACAAAGATTCAACTTGTCTTCGTGTGTCGCGACATCAATCTCTTGTCGCTACATCAGCTTAAGGATCTGCAGGTTTCAATCGGGTTTCGCGATGTCGCCGACATCAACTGCTGTCGCGACATCAACCGACATCGCATGCTCAATCTTGTCGCCAATTTGTATCTTCCACTGATTGTCTTTGATGTCGCGACATCAATCTCTTTGTCGCCACATCAGCCTTATGGCTCATAGCTTTCACTTGAGTGGCCCCCATTGCCGCGACATCAATCCCTTTGTCGCGAAGATCACTTCATGCCTCCACAGGCGTCTCAATCGTTTACCTCGATGTCATGGCACATCGCGATCTTGGTCGCCAATTCACTCATGACTCTACACTTTGAATCGGGTTTTCGTGAGTGTCGCGACATCGATCTCTTGTCGCGACTCCCTGCCTTAAGTCTCCGAGGTTTTAACCGGGTTCCCTACGCTGCTACATTTAATCTCACATCACATACGCTTCATTTCATACTTTCAACCGAGCAAGTTTCATGTCAATTCGATCTCACGTCGTGGATAACAACTTATGCTCCGAGGCCCCACTCACGCTTTCTGTGACGCGACTCCACCCTCCGTCATACGCCACTTTCCGCTTAACTCACCATCCTTCCAAACATGTCATAACTTCAAGTCGATTCTCTTGTCACGAATTTATCTCTTTGCTTTTCGCGACATTATTCTTTTCCATGTTTCTCGCTCAATCCTCAACCGCCATCTTGTGGATCCTCGCTATGACCGTATCAAATTTCCTTCAATTTTCCTATGGATGTTCACCATCACTTGACTGTAGAACTCCTAAAATCGCAGTAATAGTTAACTAAATGCTTCTTATTTCGCCTATTTTCTCAAAGATTTTTATCCGCCAAGCACGCATTTTTCCACGCATTTTCTTTCTTTTATACTTTCTGCAAATAACAAATTTGGTGAGTTTCTTCATATTTCTCGCATCTTAATTATTCCTTTATATAAAACTCAATGTAAACGGACTAAAACTAGATGACTTTAAGCTCATCAAACTCCCAAACTTAAAGTTTTGCTTGTCCTCAAGCAAAGAAAAGAAAGATTTGTTTGTCCTCAAACAAAATAAAGTAAAAATTTTAATGACATTTTTCTGATTTGTTATGAAGGGCATTCAATTTAATCAAATACAAGGTATGCAATATTTTCCTCGTGACATCCTAGCTTCAAGTCCAGCCAAGGTTGGTTTCTACCTTATACTATACAAAATAAATTGTTGAAATTGTTTTTTACAAACAAATACAATTCATTGGACTGCGAACAGAAGAGATTATTTTCCCTTCTCTTTTCATACCGAGTCATTTAACTCCCTAAACCTTCACGCTTTGATTGCTTTATATTTCCAAATTCCATAGGTTTGTTTTTCTGTATTGATCTCACTAATGTAGGTGATTTCAAATCACATCAACTGTAATTCATTTATACCGTTAGCCCGGTAATGGGTAGGATGGAAGGAATTCCTTAGGTTAAGATTATCAACCCTTTCTTCCTCTTATGCCTTTCCTTCCTTATAGTTTCTCTAATAAACTCCCCAACTTCATAGTTGGGACATTCGATTTCTTCAATTCAGAAATTGTATGCCCCTATTTCTCACTTGTAATTTCCACTGGGAAATTTCTTTGTTTGTCACTGTGATAGTGCAATGTTTTAACTTTTAGGCTTTCTAACACTCTTAGCTAACTTTGGGTTAGTAGCTCCATACCAGATGGCATTAGGTACTAGGTGTTGAAACACCCTGGGAGAACTTCTAATTGTTCAAGAGAGTTAGGCCACAAGATAAAACTCATCCCTATAAGCGTCTTTCATTGCATTTTATGCTCTTGCCTTTTCTTTTCATTCCTTTTGAGTTCCTCAAAACATAGTACTCCCCCAAACTTCATTCTTTCTTCCTCTTGAATTCTAGGTAATCATAGGTTCTTTAACAAGGATTTCTGAGAATGGGTCGGGGTTTCCTAATGGTTATTTATGAATAAGCTTGTTGGCTCAATTCTCTGAACTAAGGTATTTGCAAAGAGATATGAGTAGGATGCATAAAATGGCTCAAACTATCCAAGAATGGCTCGTATCATCTCTTTTTATCAACAGATTACCTAGATTTCGCCAATTAATAATCTAAATAAATTCTAGAATTTGGTTTGAATAAATAGACTAAACTAAGGGGAGTAATTTTGACTCATTTTTGTTGTTGAGTATTTAAATTAATTGATATTCAACAAAGTTCCTTTGACTTGTTGTTCATACTCACAAACTCAAAATATGTTTTGTTCTTCTATTGTATTACCTTTCACTCTGACTTATCATTAGACTTAAGTAACTTTTGCACCTTGTGTTTCCAATCAACTCAGATTCATTTGACCCTTATTCTACATTTCAGATTATTTCCTAATCTAATCGGTTTCATTCAATCTGTAGCCTATTGCATCTCAAAGTAGCTTTTATTCTGTAATCGATTCCTACTTTAATTTCCTAATCATGCAACCAACAAGTAAATACAACATTGAACAAACAAATTCAAAATGGCACACAAATAATTCAATTTAAATTTCTATTTATTTCGATTGATTTGAAAACAATGGATACACAAGATGGGATAAGGATGGTAAAGGAAAGTTAGGCAGTGAGAAGGTTTATTTTTTTCTTTGAAGAGCTGTGAGCAGATGTTAGATCAGTCTAATGTACTAATGGGCTGGGAATTCAGAATTTTCTACTCTTCTTTCCTTTCTCTTGGTTTCTTCTCCATTTGTTCTTCAATGAAAATCTCATTAGAGATCAACCTTTGTTCAACTCATCCTGCCTCTTTCCCAAGCTATCTACTGTATTTCTCCATTTCAGTCATAACCTCTAGGAATCAAAAGATTGTTGTTAATCAGGTCTCAAGTTTTCCATCCATTCTTTCACTGTAGGATCAGATTCTTTTACTTTGTCTCTATCATCCAATCTATTCTCGAAATCTTCTCAGAGATCTTGTATAAAACTTGAATCTTCTGATTCATTCCCCAAATTCCATTTCCTGCTCTCAGATCTCTTTCTTTATCAGTTTTAAGAGTTGAGAATCACGCTCAAACTGGTTGTTATAAAAGGCTTCATGACTGAGTTTGAGTTTCTGTAACAGATTGTGATCTCTTTCCTTCATTTCTTTCTTAAACTCTTCCCTTTGCTGCTTCAAAAATTTTTTTCATCTGTTCCTCTTTTCTGCTCACTTTTTCTCCCATCATGTTCTTTCTACGTGAGTTTCACTCATGCTCTTTTCTTTCTATTTAGCTTTCCTTCCATTGCTGATCTCTTTTCAATTCTTTTCATAAATGCTTTCTCCGACCTACGTAGTTTCCACTCCTTCCCTCTTTCATCTATTCTTTCAAGATGGCATTTGAGCTTCCAATATCGAATCGTTTTCAGGCTCCTCAGCTTTCTCCATGTTGGAAGCTCTGCTCGCACAAGAGGAGAACTGGCTAAGGATGGAGAAGTCTATTGGGCTACCTTCATCTTGCCCTTCAAAGTGTTCAGAAACATATAATCATTGTCGCGCAGTTTCTGGTGTCATTCTTGATCGGCAACCCTCCTGAAGCCCCCTTCCCGTGTTCTTCAATTGGTTTCATTCCTCTCGTTCTCTCCACTGCACTTTCTTCGGGGTTTCTTGGTCCTTGCTAACTCTTTGTCGAAGGAGCAGAAGTCTCCGGTACTTCTTCTTCTCCGATTCCCAATTCCTTCACTTCAAAATTCCTTCAAGCATAGAACTGTGATTGTTGCTGGGTGAGGAATCATACCTCTTTTTTTCCCTTCATGATACCTCATGATAGAATTCTCTATGACCACTCCTATATTGATCTTGTACCCTTTTAGTATTGCATACAGCAACACAGCTTCTTGTTCTCTCACTATGCACACATGTTTTGTAGGAACCAAAACAGGGTGCTAGGGAAGTAAAACCATGTACCTAGCCTCTTCGCAAGGCTTCCTCCGTTCCACCGTTTCAGCCTTCTTCTCAGTTTAACTGCACTACCGTTAGTGAGCTTCTCGGGCAATCTTTCCAAACTCTGGTTTTTCCAACATTTCTTGAATTTGGAACCATGTTTGTGCACTCACATGCCATAGGCTCAAGTGATGGCCTTGTCTCGTATGAGACCCACTCTTTAACAAAAACAGCTCCATCCTTCCTTCCTACCATATTTGAATAAAACTCTTACCAAGGTTTATAATTTATTTTTGGTGTGCGCAGAGACTCTCCCATCCTCTCTCATTTTATCATCTCCTTGAAAGGAGTAATTGGTTTTGAATCTCCTCTCTACAATAAACCCCTTTGTTAGCATAATAATTTTTCCATCAGAATGTTTCATTCCAGACGAAATTCACTTCTTCTTCTTCTCTATCTTTCCTTTCCTTTCTCGCTTCTTTTCTGAGAAGTTGCCGGAGCTTCGTGTTTCGATGGCACCTCTCCTTGTTCTTCCCGACGACCACTCAACTGTTTCTCCTGGCGAGTTTCTTCTTCGATTGTTCATGTTCCCTCATAACTTCAAGGCTTAGGTTAGGACTAGGTGGGAATTTGTGCCATTGAAACGAGAAAAGCTAAGGCTCGAACGCTGTGTGGCTCTCGGGGCTGAGATTCAAGGAAGATCAAGGTGAAGAAGTTGCGTGGGTTGGAGGAATGAGAAAATTCTAATCGTTGTAATTCAATCAATGTTCTGGCTAATTAATGCTTCTCTATAATTAAGATATGTCGCACTTCACCTCGTCTATTTTATTTGAGATCATTAAATTTAGGGCTTCTTTTGAAGTGAGTAGTTGGCACTTGTCGCATTTCATGTCGCGACATACCTAGGATGTCGCGACAATACAAGGTTTTCTAGGAATTGTTTGATGTCACAACATCCTTTTCTATTTTGAAACTTAATTCGCTGTCGCGACTTCACAGTGGTGTCGCGACATGTACCTTTTTCCTTCAATACTCACAAGTTACCTTTTCAGAATAGGTCACGACATCAATGTTTTGTCGCGACATCACTTGGTGTCATGTACATAACTCTTCCGTCATACTTCCCAAACCCTTAACTCAATGATCTCAAAAAACTTTTTCTCTTATCGTCTTCTAACCCTTTTAGTAAATTCTTCAGCATTCCTTACAAAGATTTAATGCTAAATTCGAGTATATCTACAGAATTGGGTTAGGGATTAAGTTACCCTTTCACATGTGGTGCCTTTCTCAAGTCACTGGAATTGTTCCCTGATTGCCTTGCTATTCATGTCTTTTAACTCGCGGCTTACTCGTGAAATTCAAGCAAAATCTAATTAAACTTCAATTGATTTAAACAATCTAAATCTATCTCATAGAAAACAAATCTTGACCTAGTTTAAGTATCTAAGCAGAAAAATATTTAAAAAACTTAAAACCAGAAATTAAATCCTTGCTGGTCAGCTTCCTCCCATTAGCCGCTTCGGGCCAGTCCCAATTAGATCACTCGCTGTCAGGTACTTCTTCTTTTCCTCAAGAAACCAAATAGCTTTTCATTTTCCCTTCCCTGTTTAGGATAATGCTTGACCTTTGTCCATTGACCTTGAATTTCTTCACGCAGCAAATTCTTGTCACGTCCAAATGTAGTACTTGATACCACTGTATATGGCCCACTCCAATTGGATTTTAATTTCCCTGGAAACAATTTTTCACTTAATTAAACAAATAACTGCCTCCTCTTCTCTGAACTCTTCAAAATTCCTCTGATCATGCCATTTTTGTCTTGTCTTTGTATATTCTAGCATTATCATAGGCTTCATTTCGCTTCTTCCAATGCATAGCTTGAGTAATCTTTCTTCCTCGCAGCCTTAAATCTAAGTTTGAATCTCTTACGGCCCACATTGCCTTGTATTCTAATTCAAGAGGTAGGATGACAAGGGTTTGCCAAAACAACTCGTATGGGGACATTCCAATGGGGGCTTTGTATGCACCTCAGAAGCCCAAAGTGCATCATCAAGTTTGAAGACTAATCCTCCTACTGAGCTCATGCCTTTCAAGTATTCTTTCAGATCTCCCCGTTTGAAATTTCATTGGCCCACTGGTCCTGGGATGATAAGCTAAACTCATTACATGCTTGATCCCATACCGTCATGAGTTTTGCAAAGATTTTTTGTAAAGTGGGTTCCTATCACTTCAATGATAGTTCCGCGGTTCCAAATTCGTCAAAATACTTCTTTTGCAAGAAACTCACAAGCAACCGTATTAGCATCATTCCTTGAAAAGCTTGAACGCCTCCACCCATTTTAGAACGTAATCTGGCTTGCTAGTAGTATGTATAGGTTTCAAATGATGGTGGAAAAGGTCCTATAAAATCTATTCCCCCATACATCAAAAAATTTGTATCACCATAATACCTTTAGGGGCATTTCTATCTCATTCATGATATTTCCACCCTTACATCTATCACACACCTTCACCCACTCAAAGACAATCTCAAGATAGTGGGCCAATAAAATCCCGATTGAGTATCTGGAAATGTTTCTTTTCTCCGTAAAATGTCCCCTATATATGATGCATGGCATTCATTTAAATGTTGCCTTGTTCACTTTCCGCACATCTTCTTATTATCACAAGACTCTTTTCGAATAATAGTGGGTCATCCCAAATATAATACCTACTGTCGGGCCTGAGTTTCCTTCACAGAAACACTCAAGGCATTACTCCACAAGCCGTGATAATTCACACACAAAGATACTCATGGAAGTTGGAAGGAAACCTTAAACAATTGCCTATCCTGGAAGTTCCTCTCAAGTTAATACTACATTTTCTTCTTCATCACTGCTTCTTTCTACTCTGACAAGGATCAACTATCACATTCTCACATCCCTTTTTATCCTTGATTTCAAATCAAACTCCCGCAATGTTACAAAGACTCCAATCTTTATCAATCTTGAAGCTTAGCTTCCTTTTTTTCGATATCATATTTGATTGCCGCATGATCATAGAATTACCACATGGGATCCTAAATGTATCGCTTTCAAATTTTCACAAATACTATGGCTAGCATCTCCTTTCAGTTGCTGGTTCTTTCTTAGCTTCATTGAAGGTCTTACTTCAGTATAGTATATATCTTTAATATTTTCTTTCTTTTGCCCTAACATACTCCCATAGCAAAATCATCGCATCACACATTATTTCAAACTCCCATCCCATTCGTGCAGCCATTATAGGAAGTTGTACTAATTCGATCTGATTTAATCAAAGCATCCTGCAGGAGTCATCAAAATTGAACCTTGTATCTTTTCCAAAGAATCGTATAGGGTCTCCGCTATTTTTGAAAAGTCTTTGATGAATCTCCCAAATCTATTCAAGCAAGTTTTTACCTTTCTTTACTGTGTAGGTGTGCAAGAGAGTTTTGATAATGGATACCTTGGATTGGTCAACTTCTAGTCCAGTGGCAGAAATTTTATGCCCAAGAACAATACCTTCTGTCACCATAAAATGGCATTTTTCCCAATTCAGTGCTAGTCAAGCTTGTCTCTGCATCTTTGAAGTAATCGCTTCTGCATTGTTTAACATTGATCAAAGCCGGATCCATACACAAGTGAAAGTCATCCATGAAAATTTCCATCACTTCTTCAACCAAATCTGAGAATATAGACATCATACACCTCTGGAATGTAGCTGGAGCATTACATAGCCCAAATGGCATCCTTCTGAAGGCAAAGGTACCATAAGGGCATGTGAATGTGGTTTTCTCTTAATCCTCAGGTGCAATAGCAATCTGATTGTATCCTGAGTACCCATCCAGAAAACAAAAGTGAGGGTGTCCCGCTTAATCGTCCAACATTTGATCAATGAAAGGCAAGGGAAGTGATCTTTTCGGCTTCGTATTCAACTTCCCCTTGTGAATCAATACATACCCTCCATCCTTGTCACTGTTTTGTTGAATCAATTGCTTTTTTCTATTTCTCGATCACAAGAAACTCCCCCTTTCTTTGGAACCACATGGACTGGCTCACCCAAGGACTATCTCGAAATAGCATAGATAAAACCAAAGATTCAACACCTGAGTACCTCCTTTCGACTACTCCTTCATCACGGATTCGGGCCTCCCTCTCGTGTTCCCACAGATGGTTTTGAAGTCCTTCTAGCGTAATCTTATGCATGCAAATTGATGGACTAATAATCTCTTCAAATTTCAATGGACCAAGCTAGCGATTCCTTATGCTTCCTTAATATTTTCGCATCTTTGTTCCCAAAGATCGCCGAATCGGGTCTAAATGATCACCGGCTTTTCTTGGTAATTCTAAGTAAGCATACTTTAAATGACATGGCAACTCTTTCAAACTAGCCCTTCGTGACCGGTTTCTTGATGAATTTCCTTTTTCACTATTTCTCCTATCAAGCCGCTTTCTGTTTTGCTTTCGTGCTACCAACATGCTTCTATAGAATGAAACCGCCGTATGGAAATTCGTAATGTGACATCTTCGTGATACTGGGAATTCATCTCTTTTCATTGATAAAAACCGGAGTATTACAATCATTGTTGTTAACATCGGGGAGTTGAAGTATAGACAAAATCAGCTACATTGCAACCTTTCCTTGTCCTTGCTTCATATATATTTTGCATACTTTTTTGATCAAGTTAAACAACAAATCTTCTTCTCCAACCCTCAAGATAAGAACTCCTTTTGCATGTCAATCGTATACTCCAAGAGGCTAGGAATGGTCTTCCCAATAGTAGGGTACTCTGTGAATCTTCTTCCATGTCCGTAATGATGAAGTCTACAGGAAAACAAATTCTAACAAAGGACTGAAGACATCTTCAATGACCCCTTCAGTTTTACCATCAATTGCTCCGCCATTCAAGAGTAATGTCAGGGAATAAGCTCCCCAAACTTAGTTTTTGGCAAATGCAAAGAGGCATCAAATTAATACTAGCTCCCGAGTCACGTAGAGCTTCCGAATTCAATTCCTCCAACAATACAAGGAATTGTGGAAACCCCGGGGTCCTTCATCTTACCGGGTAGTTCTTTCTCTGACATCAGACCGCAAGTATGTTGAGATTCACTATTCCTTCTACTATTTTTCTTTTCTTGCTCAAGATGTCCTTCGGGAATTTTGCATAGGGTGGCATCTCGAGTCACCACTTCAAGAAAGGCATACTCGATCTCCAAATTTTCCGGAAAGTTTTCAAGAACCTTGCAAACCGCTTCCTCCATCTCTCTCGACTTCGTAGCCTTAAGTGAAATGGGACCGTGTGCTTGATCCTTGGATGTTCTTCTTTTCTACTCCTTCTTTTTCATTTTCCAGTGTTTCTTTCCTTTCTGGTCTTGCTACTTCTTTGTTGCTGTCATCTCTTCTAACTCCTTCCCACTCCTAAGCCGCACCCATGCGCCTCGGGTTCTCCTCAGGTCACTCAGCCGCATCTTCCTCCGGGCTAGCAGGTTAAGGCCAATCGCCTCTACTTGTGTCTCCGTGCCCTTCAGGATGCATTGGTGGTGTTCGAAAATTTGAGAATTGGCAGTGCTTGCTTCCCACTCCTGCAAACTTTTGTTCATGGAGGTTAACCAAATTTTCTACATCCCCATGAATCGCAAAGACTGCTTCAAAAGATCAGCCCTCCTCCTCCGACCTCGATATTCATTTATGTTCATTTCCTGTCGCTGCTGGAACCTTGTATCGTTGATAACCCCGTGAGTGGTTCTGTCCATGCCTGGGTCTTGTGAAGCCCTCCACCATAAGAGAAATTCCTACGGTCTTGTCGGGTGATAATGGGTCAGGTGTTAGTGTCATTTAAAATGGTAAGCTCTTTGCTCACCCAAATAATTAACCTCTTCAGCATCATAGAATCTTTGTTCTTCACTTGCCCTTCAAAGACTTCCTTCATTCACTCCTCTTTCAATTGCTCCTATTTCTCATGAGCAGTGTGTGTCTTTTCTTTTCTTGTCATTCCAACCTCGTGCATTGGGCATCCAACTCGCTTCCATGGCTGGTCGTCATCTTGCTCAGCTCCATGATCCCCTTTCTCTCGTTGTTTCTCTGAAAGCCTCGGGAAGGAGTTTTCTATATTAAGATGAAGGCCAAGTCTTCAATAAGCTCTTTTGCCTCTTCAGCACTTTTTCGTTTGAATGCTCCACAGCATGAAGCATCAATGATCCCTTTTGATATATCATTCAAAGCATGATATACAATGTCCATCTGAGTCTTCAGATCTATCCCATGCATTGACATCTTCTCAGCAACCGTTTGAATCTTTCCCAAAGTTACATACTGTGCTTTCATCTTCCCCTCATTGAACACAATGATTTCCTCCTTCTTTCGTGGTGAGGGTCGGGGAAAGAATCTTCCTAAGTAGCCTCTAATAACTCTTCCCAAGTATCAACATAACCATATGGTAAAGATTCATACCATGTAGTCAGATTCTTAGAGAATGGGAATAGGTGTGCTTTATGACTTCGGGTCTCACCCCATTCAACTTCACCGTATTAGCCATCCTCGAGGAATCTTCCTGTGTGCTCAAGCTGATCTTCAAATGGGATGACCAAAGTAAACCGATGTCAGTTGACCATTGTAATCGTGCCGGCTTCATTCAAAATTATTAGCATCAACTCCAGTCGTCTGATTGCCGAGTATTCATCTTGTATATCATCCCGTAAGTCCTCCATTGTATCGATTGGAGGCCTTCTCTAGCTTCTTCTATATGTAATTTCAACCAGATTCTTCATTCCATGGTCAGAGTTTTCTCGCCTTCTTGTCTCTTCTCTCAAGCTTCCGAAAGTGTCCTCTCTATTTCCGTACTGGAATCGATCGCCACTCTGCTTCCTATGCATTAAAATTTTGTCCCTGAAAGCAAAACACACTCCATTTAATGGGATTAGTCAAAACAACAAATATATTCAATGTGGTTTGTTAAAGGCTGCGGGTTAAAATAAATCCACCGCTGAAGCTATTTTTGTTCTTTTTCTTCTAAATGTCCAAATTAGTAATTCCTTCTTTCGTCTGAATATTGATTTACTGAATTCTTTCGATCCCCAGCAACGGCGCCATAAAACTTGTTGACTGGACCAAAAGATGTGTCCACAAATTTATGACACTATTACCAAAGGACTATTATCTAACCACTTCGCAACGCGCCTATTAAACTCGTCGATCAACCAAAACACATGTACAAGATTAAATCATTAATTCGTTTTGGTCCAAATATACTGCAAGTGCACAGTCGACAAGTAATAAATTGATTTAATAGACATCCCACAGAGATCTCAAGAATTCTAGATCAACTACCTTGACTACTCAAGCTCCATACTATTTGAACTATAACATGATATGGTGTTCAGCTCAGAAAACTGTAAAATATACTAGTATGTTATAAAAGAATGATCAATCAATAAACTGAATCTAAAGAATAATGAATAATGAATAGGGAAGAAACTAATTTTGAAATTTCAACAATTATCGCTTATACACATTAAGATCAATGCTATTGTGAAGTTTCAATTCCTGTTGTTAACACTGTTAATTCTACTTGTGTATTTCAAGTTTTAAAATCTGCCCAAGGCGTTTAGTAGTACAGCTGGATCTCTCCACACTCCACATTTCATTATCTAATTTTCACCTGATCCTCTCGAATACAGGGAATGAGATAACTACTTTTTAAAAGGGACATCCTAAACTGGGTATTTTTCTTTTGCAATACTTCATACCCATTTTATGGATTGTAAACCTTAGCTCCCAAGTTATCTGGCCAAGCAAGGATATACAACTTCAGTTACTTTCCTCAAATTAGAATAGATCACCCTTGATTAGATCTCAGCTAACACTGATCGGGCCTCACTATCCGAATTGAGGTGAACTCTCTGCTTGTTTAAATTGATAACTCATTCAACTCAGTCTTGATTTCAAGTGAGAAGAAGATTTATCAAGTAAACTTACAAAGCTCATTAGATCTCTAATAGCAGGTTAATTTACCTTCAAAGAAATGTTCATAACTCTCAGGATTGTCATCTCTGTGTCACTCAGAGGACCTCCGAAACCGTAGAAACGAAACAATTTAACGTATAAGAAATCATATTCGATCAAAAACATTAAAAACCCATGACCGAGCAATATAAACTAAATTGCAATTTGCTGGAAACAACTACAGAGAAAGATAATTTCTGACAATAGCATTCACTAATGGAAGCTGGGTTCCTCGGACATCGAATTACACACCGCAAAGATTCCTCCGATCATAAGAATAACTGCAAATTGAAACTGAAAATTCGACCTTAAATTCCTTGTCTGACTTAAAACATTCCGTAGTAATTTGAAAAAGAATGAATTCTCAGATTCAGCATTCTCGCGAAACGATTACATCCTAATTCCGTATAAAAGAAACGAAGATCAAACGATAAATCTATTCTCATCTCTAACTATCAACATCAAGAAAAGAAAAGAAAAAGAAAAGAAAAGAAAATAAAACTAAAATAAGAAAATGAGCCTTCAGCCTGGCCCGTGTGATTCTTCGTCAGGTCGCTAAGCTACTTTTAAGGAAATGGGTAGCCGCAGATGATAGGGTTTCGCCGGGCCCTTAATCCCAATGCGCTTGTGGATTTCCAATCGGTCGCTCCATGTTAGATGTCAAGCCGCGACTAACTCATTTGTCGTGACATCATCCATGTCGCGATATCGATCTCACGCCGCGACACGCCTTAAGTCTTCGCAGCCTCTTCAATCCAGAAACTCCCGATGTCGCGACATCAATCCCTTGTCGCGACATCACTTCATGCCTTTGCAGTTTCAATTGATGATTCCTGATGTCGCGACCTCGATCTCACGTCGCGACTTCGCCTTATCTTGCAAGTTTCACTGTTTCTCGATGTCGCGACATCGCTATCTTATCGCGAATTCGCCTTCAATATTCGCAGCCTCTTCAATCGCATTCGGCGTCGGTAGAAATCAATCTCACGCCGCACCTCGCCAAGTCTTCTACAAAGATTCAACTGTTTCTGCGTCGCGACATCAATCTCTTTGTCGCGACATTAGCTTAAGGATCCGCAGTTTCAATCAGTTTCTCGCGATGTCGCTGACATCAATCTGTTGTCGCGGACATCAACTGACACGCGATGCTTCAATCTTGTCGCCACTTGTATCTTTCCACCGATAGTTCTCGGCGTCACGACATCAACTCTCACGCGACATCGCCTATGGCTCGCTAGCTTTCACTGAGGGGTTCCCGCCACGCTGACATCAACTCGCTGCGACATCACTACGCCTCCACGTGTCTCAACTGCTCGCTCCCGATGTCGCCATATCAATATCTTGTCGCCACCTCACTTCATGACGCATTAACCGGGCTCGTGAGCGCCGCGACATCGATCTCTTGTCGCGACCTCAGCTTAAGTCTCTGGAGGCTTCAACTGGGGTTCCTGATGTCGCGACATCAATCTCACGTCGCGACAACAAGCTTCCATTTCTTTACAAATTCTTAACCGAGCAAGTTTCATGTCACACTGATCCTCACGTCACGACAACCGCTATGCTCCGGAGGCCCCACTACGCTCAGATCGCGACTTCAGTCCTCCACGCGACAATGCCTTCCGCTTAACTCACCATCCTTCCCAAACATGTCATAACTTCAAGTCGATTCTCATTACGACCTTTATCCTTTGTCGCGACATTATCCTTATGCTCTCGCTCAATCCTCGCCTGCCTATCTTGTGATCCCCGCTGTCGACCTGCATCAAATCTCCTTCTAATTTTCCCGATGCTGAATTCTATCACCTGGATCAAACCCTGTAAAAACCGCAGCATTAGTTAACCGCTTGCTTATTTCACTCGCTATTTTCTCGTATTTTTTCCACTACATTTTCTTCTTTCTTTTATACTTCCCGCAAATAAATTTGGTGAGTTTCTCATATTTCGCATCTTAATTATTTCTTTTATATAAACTCAACAGTAAAAATGGACTAAAAACTAGATGACTTTTAAGCTCATCAATGACAAGTAATAAATGGATTTAAGTCCAAGATATTATCCTACGTAGATCTCAAGAATTTTTCAATCAACTACCCCAACTACTTAAGCCCATACTCATTCGACTTATAATACGAGCAGTGAGATTTTGCTTTTGAAAGCTTGAAAATGAATGATGTAAAGAAAATGGATGAACAATAAATGAATTGTATATTGAAATATCAAAATAACAAATTTAGATTTAACAGTTATCTCTAAAGAAAACATTGAATAATCAGCTATTGTGAAGAATCAATTCCTATAGTCTCAGACTGCATCTGGTTTTCTCAACTACATCTTTAAACTAGTCCAGGATTTCACATAGTGTGACTGGATTCTCCATACCACACTAGCCTATCATCTCACCTTAATCGTTTCTGAACACAGGGGGTGAAATAAACTACTTTTAAACTAGTTGCCTTGTTCTGGTATTTTTCTTTCAATACTTCATACCCACAACATGGACCGCACCGAGTCTTCAAGTTAGTCATCACGAGGTCGCACTATAATCGGTTCCTCACCTCAAAATTAGAATAACTTCTACTCTTTCCTGATTAGATCCTTGCTATCACTTCGGATCACCCACTATTCGAATTTGAGGTGAACTGCCTACTTAAATTTATAACTCACTTAACTCATTCCTTAAGCATAAGCGTAGTTTTATGTATTGATTTAAATATATTGTGTAGCGCATTAGACAAGAATATCGTGTTCAAATACCTTCCCGAAATTGTTTCTTACTCTCAGGAATGCCTTCTCTGTGTCACCCAGAGGGCCTCCTAGAAATCGTGAGCCGAAAGAACCTCAAGCATGGGTATAAGAGACTCGAAATCAGATCAATTCCAAGAACATGTAAAACCAAAGAAGTCGATTTAACATCCGTTCAGCTATTATGAATGAAATATCGCAGAAATATTATTTCCGACAATAACGCCAATTCATTGAAGTTTCGGGTTTCTAAATTACCGGATATACTACAATGGCTTCACATCAAGAAACCATCAGAATTTAAATTGGGTGTTCGAATCCCAAAATTTGCTTAATTCAAACAACTGGGACAAGAATTTGAAGAAATAACACCGTGATTCGCCTTAATCCTTTATAGCTAACGTTCAAATCCAAATTAGAACGAAATACAAACTAATCTAATCTAAAATAAAATCGAAAAAAAACGAAAAGAAAAGAAAAGAAAATAAAATAAAAATACAGGAGCCTTCAGCAACCCAGATTTCTCTGTCGCCTGTCGCCTTCTTCAATAGCAAACTGTATTTATAGGGTTCCTCAAGTTAAATTCCACTCGATGCACCTCATTGTGGATTTCAAGTTAATTGGCCCAGTTTGTTGATACTGTCGCGACATCGAGTCCTCACGCGACTCTATTGTCTCGCCTCACGCAGGCTTCCGTTTGTCGCGACAAGTCTGTGAGCCGATGTCGCGATAGTTGCTGACGCCGCGCGACCTTAACTGCGGTGCATTTGATGTCGCGATATGGATGTTGTCACACTCCTTCTCTCTCAGAAGGGTTGTCGCGACCTTTGATGTTGTCGCTGACTTCTCTTACCAATGTTGTTACGAATTCACCGAATGATGTCATGACTTCCCCTTCGTGAAATTGCTGTCGCGACGGCCGTGTTGTCTCTGTACTTTTCTTCACTATTGCCGTCGATCTTCAATGATGTCGCGACCTTCTTCGAGCTGATGTCACGCTGACTTTCCTCCTTTTGTGTCACATGTCGCCGACTTTTTCTCCTCGTAGTCATGTCGCATGATCTCATTCGTTGATGTCATGGGTTTATCCGCATCTCGCACATCATGTCTTCTTTTTCTTCAATTCCTGATTGCTTGACCTTGAGTTTCTTTCGCCTCAAATTCCTCATTTTGCTTTCTTTCTAATTGCTTCATTTATGATCGGAGTTTCCAACAAGCAACTCCGAATATGCATTTCGATTGTCGTCAAGGCCTACTCTACATCAGGTCCTTTCATCCAGGCGCCTTCCCCTCACGCAACCTACTTCAGCCAATTATATCATTAACGCCATCAACCTTCGGGCCTCATTTTTCTCGCGAAAAATTCTTCTTTTCTTGAATTCCTCCTATATAATACTGGTTAGTTATTCCACAGCCAGACATAATCGGCCTTTAGAGAAAATAGATCAAAAAAATGGACTAAAAATAGATGACTTTTAAACTCATCAGACGCGTGCACTTGCGCACATAGGCGTATATTTTACACAACACGTTTTCGGCCTATCAAGTTTTTGGCACCGTTGCCGGGGACAGGTTTCGATTGATATAGAGAATAAAGCAATTAGATATTACTCTGAAATTTTTTTTTTTTTTGTTTTTTTCTTTGTTATTACAAGTGCTGGTAATTGGGTCTTGTTGTTTCGTGTGTGACTGCAGTTTAGATTTCAGTGAGTACATGCGACGACGAGACCAGGTCAACCAACATTTGTTTGATCCTGAGCCAGATTGAACTTACAATAATACGCCGAGAACGTAGAACTAATGTATCAGAAATTTAGCAAACATGTGGTGACAAATGAAGAGCAAGATCTTAGCATTGAGCAAACGAGCCCCGCAGAGGCCGAAATGAATCATGGAAGGAATCAGCACCTGTGCCGTTCATACACCCGCATGATCCATACATGTTGCCAAGAGTTTGCACTTCCGCCCTACCTGCTCGCACAGCCATCGTACGACCACCCTTCAGCAAACAACTTCGAATTGAAGTCGGCATTACGTATGCCGCAGAATATATTGCTCTTACGGACTCACCCCATGAGAACTGGGAATATGTGACCGACCAACTCTTGAAGTCCGCGAGCACGATCAAGCACAATGGAAGCATCGAGGAGGCACTCAGTTGAGACTTTTCCACTCTCACTAAAGGGATCGAGTCAAGCATTGGCTAACAAGTCAGCCACCGCATTCCATTACCCCATGGAACGATTTAGTAAAAATTCCCGACCAAGTTCTTCCCACTTAAAATCGCACAACTTGTGCAAGAGATCAATACTTGGGCAACTAGAGGGGGAGAGTCTGGCAGAGGCATGGGACAGATTTCACGAATTACTAAGAAAGGTTCCAAGATCACGACTAATCCAAGATGGATGCAAGTCCATACTTTCTATAATGGTCCGAGGAACGCAACTAGAACAAAGTTGATCGATGCCCTACCGAGGAGCACCGATGAAGAAACCACTCGACCAAGCCTATGAGATTCGGAAGATGCCGTTGAACCAATACAAATCGTTGGCCTAGGGAGAAGACTACACCAAGAAAGCCTACTGGTGGCACAAGATAATGAGGTTCTCGAATAACTGTGAATCATGTTGCACACCACTGCTAGCCGACTCAGACAGCTAGCTGGCAGACAACAAATGCCATACTGCACTGAACCCACGGAGTCAGGTGAAATCAGTGAGGATAAAGACAATAGCAATGTAATGCGCCAGAAATCAAACTGTAGAGCAGCCCAAGACGTGTCGAGGTTCAATCGTAATCAATCACAAAGAATAAGGATAAGATATGGGGAAACAGCTTATCGAATCGAATCAAGGTCAAGGTGGCGAATAATCGAATCGTAAATACTCGAATGTACCTAAGGGTAAGGAATGGAGAAATAACGTAATAACATGCCATCAATAACCGAAGGTCGCTGAACCACTTCCCGAGAAGAAGGTGGATTTCAGAACAAGCCTGCCCGCATGCTAACTCACACTCCGCTTCGCGAATGAAACCAAGGCGAATATGCAATGCAGGCAACCCAGCTTGAATAACTGGCGCGCACCGAGAAATTCCGAGGTACAATGGGTCAAATGGCAAACTTATCGGTCGCAAAGGCAACCGGTTCCTACCTAATTCCGGAGTAAACCCGAGAAGAAAGACTGGAATGAACATGTCATACAGCTTATACGAAGTGGTAAAGAATTGAGACCAAGGGGCAATTTCCAAGTTATGTGAGGAAGTGGTGAGATTGAGAAAGCTTCATCCAGCCTTACGAAGGAAGAGGCGTATAAGGAAATACTCTAATGAGAAAATGCCTACGCAGAACACTACCGGCTAAAGGCCACCCTACCAGCTCCTTACCCACAACGTTCAAAGAAGCATGCTGTCGGATAAGGCTCACTAAATCCATGGAAGTGTTTAAAGCCACACATCAATATCCCATTTGTTGATGCTCTTGAACAAATGCCCAGTTATGTGAAGTTTATGAAAGACATACTGTCTCAGAAGAGAAGATTGGCTGATTTTGAAACAGTTAACTTAACTGAGGAATGTAGTGCCATACTTTAGAGGAAGCTGCCACAAAAGCTTAAGGACCTGTAAGTGGGCCACTCATTCCATGCACCATCGACATGCTATCTGAGAGCTCTTATGATTCGGGGTGCCAGCATTAATCTCATGCCATTGTCCATTTTAAACTGGGATTGGGTGAGGCTCATCCAACTACACTCACACTTCAGCTTGCCGACAGATCTTTGAAACATCCGAGAGGAGTAATAGAAGATGTCCTCTGAAGGTCGGGAGTAAGTTTATCTTCCCAAATGGATTTCATCAGACTAGATATGAAGAAGATAAAGAAATACCCATAATCTCGTAGATCGTTTAGCCAATGGCAGGCAATGATTGATGTTCGAGAGGAGAACTCAAATTGAGAGGTGATGACGGTCAAGTTCAACGTGTTTAAAGCAGCGAGACATCCAGCAGAGAGTGATACTTGCTTCATGGCAGAGATAGTAGAGAAGAGTAGTTGTTTAGCCAAAGTGGTCTCATCGACCTTCGAGGCTAGCCTAGTGGAGAATGATTATGAGAACATGAGCAAGGAGGCAGAGGAATATGTTAAATGGATGGACTCTTCCCAATAGGAGGAAATACTTCGAGTCTCTAGGTGAAGGAGCTTAAAACGCCAAAGGCTACCTGCGGAACAACCACCCAAAATGGAACAAAAACCCCTACCTAGCCATTTGAAGCATGGCTACTGGGTAGCCTCCACTTTACCAGTGATCATCTCAACATCCTTGACTGAATTAGAGGAGGAGAAGTTATTGAGGGTCCTTAGAGACCATAAAAATGGGCTTGGGTGGTCTCTAGATGATTTGAAAGGGATTCGTCCTTCCATGTGCATGCATCGTATTTTGCTCGAAGATGGGCATAAACCTTCAGTGGAAGCACAACGGAGGTTGAATCCAACAATGAAAGAGGTGGTCCGAAAGGAGGTATTGAAATGGCTGGATACTAGGGTAATTTATCCTATTTTATTGCATAAGGTCCAAATTTCAAGTGGCACCAAGAAAGGAGGAGCAAATGGGCCATAAGAACTGAGAACAACATATTACTACCTTCGCGAACAGTCACCGGGTGGAGAATTTGTATTGATTACCGGAAACTGAACAAAGCCACTCGAAAAGATCATTTCCCATTACCGTTTCTAGATCAGATGCTGGATCGATTAGCCGGTCATGAATATTATTATTGCTTGATGATATTCGCTATAATCAAATTGCTATAAAATTTCGAGATCGAGAAGACAACATTCACTTGTCCGTATGGGACGTCGCGTCGAGGCGGATGCCCCGGGCGTATGTCGCGCTGACACTTTCCAACGATGTATGATGGCCATTTTCTCCGACATGGTTGAGAAGACAATCGAGATCTTCATGGACGATTTTTCAGTATTGGGCGATTCTTTTGACAACTGTTTGGAAAACTTGAGATCTGTATTGGTAAGGTGCGAGGAGACCAATCTTGTGCTCAATTGGGAAAAGTGCCATTTTATGGTACAAGAGGGTATTGTACTCGGACATCGGATTTGACCCAAGGGATGGGGTCGACGAGGCGAAGATTGAGCGATTGAAAGAGTTATCTCCACCTCGTCGATAAAGGAATTAGAAGCACTTTAGGGCCTTATTTGGATTTACAAGCGCTTCATAAGGATTTCTCTCGGATTACGAACGTGTTGTCTAACCTTTTGGTCGAGGATCCCATTTGCAGGTTGATTCGTAGTGTTTGCATGCATTTCGGTGTTGAGATAAGTTGATCTCGACTCCTATTATCGTGGCTCGAGATTGGTCTTTCCTTTCGAACTTATGTATGTGGCTTATAAGCGATTTTGCAATTGAGAGCGATCTTGGGGGCGAAAGCGAGAGAAAATTTTCAAGTAATCTACATACCCGTGAGAACTTTGGGCAGTGCTCAGTTGGTCAGCCCTACGGAGAAAGAACTTTTGTGTGTCTTTGCCTTTAATGGTCGCGGGCCTTATACGATTGGTAACAAGGTAGTAGTCACAACGATCACTACGCCATTAAATACTTGATGACTAAGAAAGAGCGCCAAACCTCGCTGGTCAATCCGATTGGATTTGGCACTGGCGCGCAGGAATTTGATGTTGAGATTAAAGACAAAGAAGGCCGTGAGAACCTAGTGGCGGATCATCTTTCCGCGATTGGAAGGCCAGTGATGTTAGTGAATGGCCAATTTCCGGATGAGAAACTCTTATTTATTGAGAACCAGAGGCGGAGTTCCATGGTTTCGCAGTTAATAGTGAATTATTTGGTGGCCAAAGGTAATCCCTCGAATTTAACTATCAGCGAAAAGAGGTTTTTCGCCCACTTGAAACACTACTATTGGGAGGAGCCAATCCTCTACAGACATTGCACTGACCAGGTGATTCGGAGATGTGTGCCCAAGGATGAAATGAACAGTGTTTTAAACCACTGCCATACTTTACCCTGTGGTGGACATTTTGGTGGCCAACGAACAACAGCCAAAGTTCTCGGTCCCGGGCTTCACGACCTACCTTATTTAAAGATGCTCATCGCCCATCTACATGTGACCAGAATGTCGGCGAATGGGGGTTATTTCTAAAAGGACGAGACGCCCATACCCCAAATGCAGGTAGAGCTATTAGGCGCGTGAGGCTGAATTTCGCCAGGACCATTTCCCCATCTTACAACAACACGTATGTTATTCTGCGCGAGGAACTATGTCTGCCGAAGTGGGTTGAAGCCATTCCCGACCCGCACCAACGATCTGCCTGGAGTCGTGGCTCAATTTCTTCGCGGCCACATATTCTCACGTTTGGAACCCTCGGGCAGCGATCCTGCGGAGATAATGGTACTCATTTTACGCAATAAGGTGATTGACAAGGTTTTACAAAAGTATGGGGTGCGTCGTCGCACATCTCTTGCGCGTATCACCATGTTCAGATGGGCGGCGGAGGTGTCAAATCGAGAAGTGGAATCTATTCTTGAGGAAGGCAGTCCAGCGAGTTCCGGAAGGATTGGTCTAAAAAGATCGAAGATGCACTCTAGGCATACCGCACAACGTTTAAAACTCCTTTGGGTATGTCGCCGTTCAGACTCATGTATGGCAAAGCATGCCATCTTCCAGTGGAATTGGAGCATTCTCGGCAGTTGAATATGGACAGTGCACTAGCTGGTGAGAAGCGGCGCACTTTCTGACTCGATGGTAGATGAATTCGAGAGCGCGAAGGTTATGAAAATGCGTATTTACAAAGGAAGGAACAAAATCTGGCATGATAAACATCACCGGGAAGGAGTTCACGCGGGACAGCAAAGTTCTATTGTTTAATTCCACTTTAAAACTCTTCGCGGGGAAAATTGAAGTCTAGATGGTCGACCTTTCCGCGGTTACCAAAGTCTTTTCATGGTGGGGCGGTCACACATCCACGAGAAGGCACATTCCGCGATCACCACCGCGGTTGAAGCCCGTATTTTGGAGCGAGTTCCATGCGGAAGCGAGATCATTCCTCGGCGCATCAGGCAATCTGATGGCGGTCATAACTTGACTCATCCCCGAGCATTGAGATTGAGCGATTGAGCTAGCGACATTAAACGCGCGCTGCCGGGAGCAACCCAAGTTTTGCAGTGACATTTTTTCGGTGATATTGGTTTCGCGGTTTGGTCGTGTCGGTGTTTCTTCTTGGTTGTTTACTTGGACGTCATGACGCGAGTGCGGGAGGATCCGTTTATGCGAGCATTACAAGTCCAGTGTCCACATTTACAAGAGGGGAGGGTCGTAAACCGGGGCTACTTAATCAATGCAAAATTTTTAGAAGCCTTCTGCGTAGCGTCGCGGCGTTTCAGCGTCGCCCGGCGTTTCAGCGTCAGCGGCGTCCGATTCTGCTTCTGCGGAGCGTCGGCGGCGTTGATACCCAGCGTTCGCGGCGTTGATTTTGAGTGTCTGCGGGCGTCAGCGACGTGGATTTCTTGTCGCGGCGATTGATTTTCTACCCTCTCTAGGCGTCGCGGCGGTGAGATGGCGTCGCGGCGTTGATTCGTTGATTGTGCGGTCTACGTCCGTCGCGGCGTTCATACCTTTGTCGCAGCGTTGATTAGTAACACTCACGAGCGTCGCGGCGTTGGCGCAATCTTCTCGCGCGTCACGGCGTTGCCCACGAGCGTCAGCGGCGTTGCCCCGAGCGTCGCGGCGTTGCCCGAGCGTTCTGCGGCGTTACGTTCAGGACCGACGCCGGCGCTGCTGCCGCGCGCTGACCGGCCTCTCGCTGCCGCGCGGGTGCGCGCCACCTGCCTTCCGCGCGATTTCTGCGCAGTGCGAACTCGATGCGCCGATTTCTGCCGCATCCATCTGCGATCCATATCACCACCATTCCACCATTCGCTGCCTCTTTATTAAGACCGATCAGATACGATGTTGATCTTTTTAGGTCCACATCCCAGAGTCGTAATGGGTTTATTTTGGGTGTTTGAGTCCCATTTCGAGTCATTAGTACACTTAGTTAGTTTTGTTTTTCCTAGTGCACTCTAGGTGTTTGTAGTGTTGTCTAGGTCAGTTGGGTGAGCCAATTCAGTCACTTGTGTTCACCGTTACGCCTCCCAATGTCGGCAAAGGCAGGAATTGCCTGGCGGTCGGTCTAGGGACCCGACCCGAAGAATTATGATGTCACTCGGTTAAGTCGATGAGGGCCGCGATTGGTTTTGGCACCATTTGCAGAACGTCGTTTGCTCAGGAGAAGGGTTTCCACCATCCGGACGACTTCTTAAACCATAGCGGCTAAGGGGATGGCGAGCTTTTGTGCCAACCACCCACCGTCCAGTGCGATGAGTGTGGTCTGCGAAAATTCTATGCCAATCTCGCCTCCCGTCCTTAAGAAAATTCAGTGAGGAGTATTGGTGGAAACGGTCGCGGGTCGATCAATCGTTACCTCGTCTAGATCATGTCCTTGGACGGTTTGATGAAGCTACGAGCACCTGAGCTACCCGAGGTTGTGGTGTGTATAAGCGGGGTGAGTGGAAAATCAATAGTGAGGGCTATGCAGTCCACTTCAAGGCAAACACTTGGCACATATCCCAAGATGCGGCGCCTTCGCCAGCGTCGCGTCTTATTAAGCGACGAGCATTAATCATGTAGTAACGACAACGTCTTTCGCTCAGCTATACCGCTGATGTTGGGCAGGTTATCGGGATGCTATCCTCCATAGCAGGGGCGCCAAAATGAATGCGGGCGCCCTTTCCTCATCTTTGGCTTATGCAAGCGAGCGGGGGTGCCCTACGTGACAATAGTGGCTACACCCCATTAAAGCCATATCTGTCAAGAAGACCATGGGTGTCCGGCCCGGAAGGGCATATGATTAGGCGCGGCCTGAGACGGAAGAGCTTCATGACTATCAGGCTCGTTTTGGACTCTGGGCGATACCGAGGAGGACATTGGCCAGTCCTCGTCCCGTCCACCTCCACCACCGCGCCCCGCCATCCACGGGCGAAGCCCCCTCGGTACCGCCGCTGAAGCCTCGGACGGTGCTCTACTTCTGCCCGAGTGCTTTGATGCGATGCGGGGCGAGACCGAGGCTGCCATCCTCGTCACACGGGATATGGAGGCCCTCCTCGTTGCTGATATCACGTACTATCTTTGGCGATAGACCACCGTTCTATTAAACGGCGATCATAGAGGCCCCAATCGCGCCAACTTCTGCGCCTATCACCAACCGCTACCGCACCACGCGATGATCACGGGGGGAGTTCCTTTCGCACCCTCTACTATTATTTTTGTTGCCCGGTGGGGTTCTTTGGTGGCATTTTGTTGGGGGGGTGTGAGTAGTGATCGAGTTTTGGTTAGATTTGTTTAGTTGTGTTTTGATTTTCATATTTGTGTAGTATTTTTGTTTTGTTAAAGCATGTTAGTTGTGTTTCAGTTTACTTGTTCGAATTGCTGATGGTCATGTGTTAGTTTTTGTTTTTACGATGTATGTTGGAGTCCTTCTTATACATAGTAGTTTCAGGTGTAGGTAGGTTCGATGTATCTTGTGTGCCATGTTGTTGAGGAGTCGAATCCTTTTGAATTTGGTACTATTGACATGGAAACGGTTGCATATGATGTTTGATGCTCGGTAGTGGGGTTGAATAGGTGGGAGGGTAGTGGGCTTGGTCAGGGTAGTCAGAAACTATTTCTCAATGACACTATGCACTCACACACTACTGACCTTTGGGGTATACATAGGTCTTGAGACCAGCTCTTTAAAGCTCGGCACCTTGGGAGTCTCTCTAGCCACCTAAGTGGTGGGACATACCTAATCAAAAAGAGGATTGCCATCGAGCCCCAACAAAAAAAAAAAAAAAAAAAAAAGAAACATAGTAGAATAAGTGGATAATCAATCGGAATCCCGAACGCAGTCGAGGGCCTTTATTCAATGCCACCAACCCATTTGGTACGAGTCGATGACTTTCAACGCCGCTACATGGGACAGTGGATAATTTTCACAACCTAGGGCACTTTGAATTTGATTTGAGGTGTTCGAGAATTGTGAAGTTTGAAGAGAGAATTTAATGCTGGTGCCCTTAACGGCCCCGGTGGGGAGTCGCGATGGATCCCATTCTGGGAGCACTTAATAAGACTTCTTGGCACTAGGTCTTCTTCCAATTTTTTGGGTATTTGGAAATAATTCGCAGATATTTTGGTATGAATAAAGGGTCACGTTCTTTTCCTTTCTTAGTTAGCCCTAACAGTGGGTGAGTTGAGCTTAAGTTTGGGGATTGTCGAACTAGGTATACTTGAAGGTCATTCATTCGGCCTTTGTAGGGTCCTTAGGAAGGTTATTGAATATACTATGGAATTTGAGGCACTAATCACTTTTACCTATTTCAACCAAGTTTTTTCGAAAGTCAAACACCTATGTGCATCCTGTGAACTCCAAACAAAGCATGAGTGGTGTGGTCGGTCAATTTGATCATCTACTTTTGACATGTGCATCACTACCTCGTGTTAGACTTTAGTACATAGAGTGGGTGTTAGGTTTGATCGGTTCTTGCTTAGGGACAAACAGAAACTAAGACTGAGTGTGATGATTGCCTCGTACTCGTATTATACCAGCGTCGGTTTTTTCATTTTCATGTGTTTATTCTATAGTTAATTTCTTAGTTTTTTGTGAGAAACTGAACTCACGAATTGGTGTTTGAATTGGCGGATCTGCGGGTGCATTGGAGCAAAAGGCATTTGTTGGAAACAATTTTGGAGCATAGAAGGCATTGTGGAAGATGCAGGCGTCGCGACGTCCCGACATCCTGGCGATCCCAGCGTCGTGGCGTCCCAACGTCGGCGTTGGGTTATCTTATGCAAAGTCAACAAGCGACAGCGTCGCGACATCATGAGGATTACGCTTTCGGCGTTGAAACCGTCGTTATGAAGATTTGGGCATCAGGGAATGATGTCGCAGTCGGAACTGGAAATCGAGGCTTGGGAGCGACAATCTCGAAGAAAGAGCCGTGATTTGTATTTTCACTATTTTGGATATTAGACTTGATGATGTTTATGATATGCGCCAGTGATAATTTTCTCGGTCATTATGTTCTAGATCCCCACTACAAATTCTTTGTTGAACCTGTCATGTACCCTCATGGATTAAAGATCGTGATTTATATTATTCATTTTGTTTTTATAAACTGTTGGATACGCCTTATATCTATAATTCATTTACATGGTAGTGTTGTGATCATAATCATCTTGGACATCAAATTCACGAGAGATGAGGATATTCGAGGATACGAGTAGAAGCGACCTTCGAGTTGATTCGGTTAATAGAGATATTCCGATCTGGGGTGGCATTTTGAGGCGAAACGTTTAAGCGTTTGAATCTTGGGTTGGGGTAGAGATACATATTTCTATTCACGAAATAGTGGTTCTCTACCTCGATAGAGGAACCTATCTCGTAAGTAAGATCTCCTCGCCATCAACAATTATAAATACATTGAATAATAGCATCTTTTATCGTAATCGCGAGAAATTGACGGGAAACATCACCCTAGTCTTGTCTGCGACAATTCATTTAAGATCGATGGTTTAGTTGAAATTCACACATTTGTTTCTATCACCAATGTACATTTATTCGGATAATATCTAAAAGCACATCTTTGTATTCAATTCTCCTGTCCCCGTGGATCGATATCCGTACTTAGGTACACTATATTACTTGAGGCGACGCGTGCACTTGCGCACATAGGCATATATTTTACACAACACGTTTTCGGCCTGTCACCAAACACCCCTTGATGATGACAAATCAAGGGATGTAGCTCAAAAACCCACACGATCCTTGAAGGGGAGGCCATTTGGTGCTGATTTTGGGCTTAGCTGAAACTTTCTCATGCTTTCTTCATGTATCGTTGGGGTGATGGCACTCACCTTTCGCTAGGTTAAAATCTACTTAGGCATGCTCTCACTAATGTATTTGGCAAGCTTTTTTGGGTTTAGTGGACGGATAACACTCGTCCCGCGATGCCAGTTAGTTGTCTCCTATTAGTTGCTGTAGGGTAGGTTTTGGGGAATATGTTCTCACCGTTGGACATTTATATAATCAAATGCATCTTTCAAGAAACTTTAGGGTTTAGGTTTTAGAGCTAAAACGAAGACCCGGTCGGGGAAATGACTATATGTCGCGATCTGCCAGCGAGGAAAAAAGACACAGGGACATGTCGGTTAACTTAGAATAACCCTAAGCCCATTAACCGAGACTTCCGAATTCTCTTAACTCTTTACTTGATTTATTTGAGTTTTTCAACCATTCACACACTGCCCCGTTTTTCACAAACCAAAAATCGACGAGAAACACCATTTTCAATGCTGCTGTAACTCTTCTCGGCGAAGAAAACCCATCCACGTGTTCGACCTAGAGCCACTATGCTGCATTAGCTTTGCTAAAATCATTAAGTAGGAATCCTAGGATATAAATTTTGTTGATTCGAACTTTTACTTGGGCTAAAAACGAATCAATGGCGTCGTTCTTAGAGGATGAATTTGCCTAGTGAGAAAGAGAAGCTATGAACTTATGATTCATATCACAAGTGTTGGTGAAATCTCATTTCTTTTTTTATTTTACCACCCACTTGCGGAGTTCGTTGCGGGAGTTAATTTCCAGCGTGCGGTGTTTTCCTTGTATTGATTTTAGCTAATATAACCTTTTGGTAGTCTTGTTTTTGGTTTCACTTTGTTGTGTGTTCATAACGACTTATGCAATGGAATGACTCTTTGTAGGTAGATTGGAAGGCTAAATTGCACCAATTGAGCAGGCGAGATTCCACCCACGGCACGCTGCCAGATCAGATGGAGCCCCACGCGAGGAGCATCGGAGGCAACGGGGGTTTCAAGCCCGGAGACGATGCCTCGGTTGATGAGGGATCATAGCCTTAAAGCACCTAGGGTGAGTGCACCCACTGTGCATTATACCTGATGAAGATGTGGCGGTGGGGCAGTATCTAGTGCCCTTCCTCGACTTTTCATGGTATGGAAAAGCGAAATCCGCGCACATTCGGGATTGGGGAAGTTTGCGACTCTCAACGAGTGCATTTGATATGGACTTGCTGGCTAAAAGCCTTTCGCTGGCCCTCAAAGAACAAAGCCAAAAATTTGACCAATTCACTAAACCCAGGACCATCGGGGCGGGAAGAAGTACGACGGAGTTTTGAAGAGATTCTTGATCTGCATAAGACTAACAATTTGAAGAGGCAAATTTATACCTTTGCAGCTCATGACAATTAGAGATTTTATCAGTGCTAGGAAAGGTATCTAGAGACCATCAGTGCATGCCCTCATCATGGCTTTGACACATGGATGCTGTAGGCACTTCTCACAGATGGAATGTCCTGCCATGAAACAACTCTTGGAGACTAAGTGTGGAGGGACTTTACCACATCAAAATCTGATGAAAACATGGACTTCCTCGACTATGTGGCTGAAACCTCTAAGGGATGGGATAAAAATTTGAACCGAGGGAGGTACCCAGAGAGAATGAAGCACACCACAATAAACCTGAGAGGCATTTTATTCAACGACGGAGGATGTGGAATTAAAGGCTAAGTTTATTCACCTAAACGAGAAGGATGGAAGAACTTGAACAAAGAAACCGGCGGGAGGAATGCGGACGGTGAAGCGAGGCATATATGCACAACTAACCATGTTTGTTGTGATCTACCGAAATCATCGAGGAGCATTATTGACTTCCTCGATAAGGGATTTGATGGTTGAAAATGCAAATTGTAGGCGAAATAGGCCACGGCGGTACCGATATGGAAACACCTACAATACATTGGAAGAACCGCTGACCTCACATGAGCCTAAACCCCGATATATGTTCCCAGAACGCTTTGTAAAAACTAACAGTATGGGTGCCTCGTGGCGACGTACAACCTCATCACTTTGTTGAGCGAAGCTATCATGAATTTGAGCAGGTGGTGGGGAATTTTATGAAAGCGAAAACTATCAATGCCGGATAAACCAAGAATAGAAAGGTAGAAAGCTCCGTGAATGAAAGGATGATGGGCTTCTGGCTGTACAAATCAAAAATTGATATCATGCGATCATCCATGTTAGCACGAACAATCAGCCACTGAAATACAGGGAGAAAGGGAGATTCCTGCGGGCGCGCTTGATCCTAGGGTGTGGGCTAAACTATGCCCGGTGAGCTGCACCATAAATGGATGAAGTCCAGGCCATTATCACCTTGAGGAGTGGTAAGGAAATTGAGCAATTGGGTCCTAAACCAACAAGAGAGACCAGAGAAAAAGAATATGTGGAGACAGAACACATAATCATTAAAGAGGATTCGATGAAGAAAAGCGTGCCTCCTCAGTTTCCCCGAACGGGGAGAGAGCGAAAGAAGGCTTCTAGCGAGAAGGCATCTGGAAGTCTTTGAGACGGTAAAGTGAACATCCTTGCTTGACATGATCAAATAAGTTCAAACTGTATGCTAGAATTTCTAAAGGACACATTACCTGATCAAAAGAGTTCAGGCATTAATAAGAAGGCCTTCTGGCCCGAACAAGTCAACGCTTTCATCATCTAGTCTGAAACCTTGTTGAAATCTGAATCCGGGATCCCCATGCATCTGTTCGACATTTGAGGACACATAGACAGAACGCTGGCGGATATGAGGCCGGTGTCAACTACTTCCATACTCAATTTACAACGATTAGGTTTGGGGGAGCTGAGTCTACCACCAACATCACCCTATATCAGCGGTCGATCGGTGAAAATCACGAGGGGATGAACGAGGATGTGTTGGTAAAGGTAGATAATTTCTATTATTCTATAGATTTTGGTTCTTGTCTGACCAATGGCGAGAGCACTCACCAAGTGCCCGTCATACTTGGGGAGGCATTTTTGGCCACGACTAATCTTCTGTCATTTGCCGAGAATGGGATTAAATGCGATGCCAGGCGACACATTTGGAGCTTCGACGCTTATCTTTCCGCCCGAATAGCGAGGATAAACTTGGCCCGGATTAGGAGCGAAATCGGAGAAGAGTACGATTGCCCGCAGGTGTGAAGCACGGTGTTCATAGTGCGGAAGAGTTTAACAAAGAACGAAGCGATTAATGAAGGATCGGCGCATCTGTCATACCACCCGGCCACCACGAGAGAAGCGAATGCTTAACGCGAGGAAGGCTAAGCCAGTAAGCGCCTCATTACGGCGCGGAGCTTCTCTTCGACCCCATAAAACCTCTTAGCGTGAAAGCGAGGGGTGGTTCGCGCGAGACTTGAAAACCACTCCAAATTTTAATGAGATTTTTGTTTTATTTTATTTCAAATTTTAAATTAGGATTTTCATTAATATCCTTTGATTTTCAAATTTTGAAAATTTCCTTATTTTTCAAGCATATCTTTTCATAATTTTGGTCTTATATGTTACGGGTTTTCGATGCGAGGAGAAAAAATTTTTGCTTGAGAATTATCGGGTGTGAAAATTTTCGCAGCTTCTGCAGAAAAGTCGTAACTGCGGGCCTTGTTGTTCATGTCATCTCCCTTTCTGACTCTTCATTGTCCACTGCAACCCTCTGTTTCACGCTCCTGCGATTAAATTTTATAATATTTTGAGCCATTTAATTGATGGTCATTAAATGCCATTAATTCTTCATGTCTTTCCCGCTACCCCACTCCTCGCATATAAACGCATTTCCCTTTCATTTTCAATTCACTTAAATCGCTCTAGTTTCTAAAACCCTTCTCCTCTTAGGTTGCTGCTCTCCCTCGGGACAATGAGGGCTGAAGGGAGCTCATTCTTTCCGACCATGGAGCCGGGGAATGTTGCTCACTAGGGACCTCACTCCGGGGGCCCGCGATGTGGCCCAGCTCCCTGGTGCAGCCCGGCGGCGCCAGCGTACTACCCATGGCGCCTCGGCTGCCATTTGCTTTGCTTCCCACTTAAAGCTGGCACGGAGACCTTCTTTGTACCTTTGATCTTGAGCTCCTCGCTTTATATTTTGCCAGAGAATATCATACGAGTTGGTCCCACTTCAGCTGCTCCCTTCGCATCCCCAGGCGGCTGGAGGCTATGAGAGGGCTCGGACTTCGGGCACATGGGGAATTAAATCCACTTTGAGATCGGCGCCACCCTCCTTGCCTTATCGGGGGCATTGAACCCGGTTATCCCCACATCCATCGTGATGACGCCACTTCCGCGGCCCCACGTCCCGGGGAATGTTGACTGCCGTGAGAGAGATTTCCATGGGGAGGTTTACTACGATCTCTCGGCATTTACAGCGGGCGAGATTTCCAGGAGCTCCATACTCCTCGTCGCGAAGTACCATACGGAGCGTTTATGGCCGCGTCGATTCTAATATCCTCGGGTAGTCATGTGAAGGTTTACCATCACGGTGGCATCAGAAGGCGACGGCGACTACGCATTTTTTCATGACGCCCGGCCGAGTTGCCCGGGCCTCCAGACATCGCCATTGCTCTTAAGTCGCGGTGGTCGCCATGCGGTGACTATGAAACGGTATTTATCTCGACCCGGGGAGATGGTGAGCTTCTATGGGCGCTATTGGTGGGACGATGACCCCCGGCGGCACCTCGCGTGGCACGATAGACCACATTTTGAGGTCTGTGTTTCCACTCCGACATATGCGGATTCGGAGGAAGGCCCATTTTGGATGTTTATATAGCATTTCAGAGGCTGCGATTAAGCTGGTAGGCGATTATGGCGTCCTTGTTTCGCCAGAGACGGGGTGCCGCGGGGTTGCCGACGGCGAGTCCAGCGCCTCCTCCTGCTTCCGACTTTTATGTCGGATTGCAGAGCACATCGGGTTCACGAGCCAGGTGGGCGTGTAGTGGTGACAAGGCCTGCCCACCTATTTCGATAAGTGACCGGGCTAGGCGTGCCTTTCATTTCCCCTCCGGTCGAGACGAAAGAACCCGAGCCGACTCTGTAGTCCGCAGGGGACGCTGTGCCACTATAGGCCCGAGCACGCGGGGGCCTCGGGCTCCGACGTCGAGTTCTACCGGTCCCTTCGGCTCCGATGGCTCCGGCATCGGTACCTCGGGGCTGATGCCCTCACTCAAACGCCGGGTCCCCATGCCCATTGCTCGGTGGATATAGTGGGCCGAGCACCTCCCTTGCCGCCCTCCTTGATCACATTACCTCTGCCCAGGGACTTCCTGACTATCATGGAGGCGGTCCGCACATTCTCTGCCACTACAGCATCATTTGCAGCTTCCCAGGCCGCGCTAGCAGAGAGGATGACTCACACCAAGGCTGCTGTAGCACAGAGTCAGGCAATCCTCATGCAACTCTAGAGTCACTTGGGCCTCCCAGTTGTCTCTCTGCACGCCCATGCTCAGGCCTTAGCTATCCCTCCCTCGGCAGGATCAACTCCTCCACCATCAGCCCCTGCAGATTCCTTGGATGTGTTGGCTTGGCTAGCATCTTATTCACCAACAGCACCTCAACTGCTCTAGGCGAGGATGATTCATCTAAACCATCGATTGAGCACCACTTCCTCCATTTGACTCTCGTTATTGGAGACGATTAGTGTTGGAAGTGATGTTCGCTCACAGACTTTAGTTTGCTTGTATCACATGCCCGACAAAGCCATTTTGTATATTTAGAGACTTCTTTGTTTTACTTCTTTTTTAAAGTTGAAAATTTTGTAAATTCACCTTGATATATATATCCTAAATCTATTTTTCTACCTTTGCATCTCATTTCATCCACATATTGTTGTGGTTTTGCCTTTCACATGAATTGAGAAGAAGTTGAAAGCGCATGCTGATGAGCCTTCAGAATGGTTCCATGCTTGATTGAGTTGTTGGTCAGTTGAAGACCCTGGTAATTAACCCCTGTCTTCCACCATTCTCTAGCCACACACACAGTGCACATCAGTTTTCATCATTAGGCTGAGGAGCTGCATACTCCTCTTACTTTACAAAACCAACCTTAGCTTCGTTGACGGCCCATAATAGGTTAGAGTTCCCTAAGAATGAAGGCCAATGTGTCTTCCAAAAGAAAAAGAAAAGAAAAAGAAAAGAAAAAGAAAAGAGAATAAAACAAGCCGAGGTGCTTTTCCTTGAAACCCGAGCATGGTATGAGGTATATGCGGCTATAAAAAACTGTTCTTACTAAACCAGCTGGTTGGGAGTCATCGACTTAGTGCTTTCGCTACATGGGTGGATGAGTGGAGGTCGCGAGTTGTAGGTCTTCCGGATTCTCGAAATCATTGAAGTGCAGGGTGGCTTACAGAGTTTGTGGTTGAAAGATCCTTTTGACTTGATGCCCTAAACCTTAGTTGGTTGGGAGTCATCGGTGGATCCCCGTTACACAGACTTTGGTGAAGTCGAGTTTTCAGCATTGCATCATATAATATAATAGAAGTGTGAAATAAGATTGGAACTAAATCTATTTAGGTGGGTCCAGGTACTTATAAGGCCTTGGCGATGGCAGTTGGGGGGTAAGCATGACTTATTGGTATAAGGCGATCCACCTCTGGTACTTAGATTTTGGTGGAATTTAAACTTGTTCTAAACTTGGTGGAATGAAAATTGCTCTAAACTTGTTCCTGTATGGCATTCATTCTCCCAAGATGGTTTTATGCAATGTCCCAAGCTTTCATACTAAAGGTAAGACATCACTTTTATCACGAAACTTTTGAAAAACAGTCCGCTTTTGCATACATAGCATCATGAATTTTCCTTCTTTATCATTACTACAAGAGGACTAACAATGTCGGTTGGAAGTGATTAGTACCCGAATAGTGCTGTTTTAAGCCTGTATAATCACGGGTTTAAACACTATTTGTGTACTAATGGCTTTTAACTGCTCAAATGACCCATTGGGGTCAGCCCACAGCCTGCGATCATTTTGTAGCTATTTTTAGTACACATGATTCCAGAGTACCTCATTATCTTCAATTCGATTCAAACACGCTGAACTCGAGCCAAATTCGAAGGTGCATGATCGGTCGGAGAGTCGAGACAAAATTGCGAAGAGAAAGGAAGAAGCAAAGGCGTAAAATTTTGGGGAGTTGCAAAAATTGGCGTTTATGAATTGTGAGTTGCGAATTTACCATGACACAATTTCCTTGATACTTGCTCACCAGTTGACTTTTTGACCGCCTTTTTGTGGTTTATACAAGTTTGCCCTCATGTAATTTGGTTCTTTAGCACACTTTTGTAATTTCCTTATATTGAGCACCTTGATATAAGCTCGATCTGCTTGTAATCAAATCAACTTTTTCACTCCGTCAATCAATCGAGAATTTTGCACAAAGCTTCCTACCTCTCCCTTTGTTTGTTGGTGATTTTCTCTTCTTCTCCCTTCACTTTCTTGCACTTTCTTGGTAGCCAAACACCCCTTGATGATGACAAATCAAGGGATGCTTGGCTAAAACCCCCTGATCCTTGAAGGGGAAGGCCACTAGGTGCTGATTTTGGGCTTAGTTGCATGTTCTCATGCTCTTCATGTATGCATTTAAGGGTATTTGTGCTCCTGCTTCTCACCTTAGGTTAAAATCTCTTAGGCATGCTCTCCCTAATGTGTATTTGGCAAGCTTTTTGGGTTCAGTGGATACTTTCACTAGATCCGCGATGCCGATTAATTAATCCCCCATTAATTCTTACAGTAGGGTAGGTTTTGAGATATGTTCTCACCGTTAGGAACATTTATACTTGTCCAAATGCCATCTCAAGGAAAACTTTAGGGTTTAGTTTTAAAAGCTAAATGAAGACCAGGTTCGGGAAATGAAAATATATGTCACTTGATCTCCAACGTGAGAAAGAAAAGGCAGAGACATGTCGGTTAACTTAGAACCGCCCAAGTGGGTCCGAGACTTCAAGGAATTCTCTTAACTCTTACTGGGCTATTTCGCTTTTTCAACCATTCACACACACCGTTTTCTTTTCACAAACCCCAAAAATTCCAATGAGAAAACACCTCATTTTTAATGCATTGTAACTTTCTCACGAAGAAACCTATCCTGTTCGAATCTTAGAGCCACTATAATGCTAAAGAGAGCTTTGCTAAGTGTCGCAGTAGGAATCCTGTGATATAAATTTGATTCGAACACCTATCAATTAAACGAATCAATAATAAAATGGATTTGTCAATGAATTTATTGAAGATTTAGTTTGGCATATGTTGCAAGTTCACAAATGCATAAGTAATAGTAAAGTGGACCTATAAATCGATATCGTTCCTACAGATTTGAGGCAAGAATTTAAAGTTTAACTACCCTAACTACTCAAGTTCCACACTATTTGAACTTCCATTTCAGGTACTTTTTCAGTAACCTAACTAGAATTCTACTATCTAAATTTCTACATCTATAATAAAAGGAAAAAAGTTAAACTTAAACCTAAACTGGATCGAACCGTATTATTGTCGAAGTAGACACTAGGATTTCATCACTATGAATCATCAATTCCTCGTAACAAAATATATAATTCTATTCTTTCATCATGAATCGGGAATATGAAATTGTCGTTATGCAAGGGTAGTATAGTTTGGATTTCTCCCTTAACCATACATTTCACTGATTAGAGAGTCATGTTCATTTTTGAAACATGTGTCTAACCAATTACTTCTAGTCAGATTTTCTTTATAAGATTTGGGTATTTTTCTTTTCCAATACTTCATACCCATTTTATGACTCAAGCAGATTGCTTCCCAAGACAGGCTATCAGCATTTTCTACAAGATGAATGATGTCTCATCCTTGAGATCTTAAAGAGTTTTCCCTTTCCTTGATTAGATATAAGCTAACACATGATCAAGATCATTCCTCTAGACCAAGGAGAGATCTCTGATTGATTAAATTGATAGATCACTAAATTAATTCTCAAACCATGATTAAATTTATGATTTATCTAAGTGCAATTTTAGATTTTTATTATTTCTTCAATATTAGTTCATACACCCTAAGTAACTGCAGATCCATGCTCTAGAATCCCAACTCTATGTCACTCGAGGGCTCTCCGGAAATCGTGAGCTGACAATCAAGCCCTTTGCTAAGTATAAGTTACTAATGTTAGAAATAATCATCATGAACAACACCATTTAAATAAACTCAAAATTCTCAAACTAAGAAATCTCTTTCTAATTGTGCAGAAAATACCATAACTAACATTAGATCTTTTCCTGCCGGGAAGTTATGTTTCGAAAATCGAATCACAAAGGAACACTCGAAATACCGATCGTGAAATTTCCAATTCAATTGTAATCAACTGAAAGAAATGAATTCCAGCTTTTATCTAGACTTCATTAGATCCATACAGTAATCGGAATTGACTTTCAACAATTTAGCTCAACTTCGAAACTTCTAAAAAATTCATTGTTTCAAGTCCAAAGAATAAATCAGCCCACTGCCAATCTAATCTACGTAAGAGGAAAATAAAAGAAAATAAAAGAAAATATAATACAAAAGAGCCTCAGCCTCCCCATATGCTCTCGTTGTTCCAATCGACTCACACTCTACTCTCTCAAATTGTTTCTATTTATAGAGCCCTGGGTGCTTAGGGCCTCACCCGAGGTTACATTCGATCCCCAAAATTCTCGGCCCGGGACATTCCTTTGTCAGAATCCAGAAAGTGTTGCTGCGATGTGAGTTTTAATTTCTTTATCTATAGAGTCTCTATTGGGTAAAGATGCGTAGTTTGTCGCGATTCTAACTTTGTGCATCCTTCTTGATTGGGCGCCACAAAGTTTCCTGTCGTATAGTATTTTTTTCTTTCAACATATTTTTTCCTGTCACGACATTTTTCTTTTGGCTCTTTTAACACTATTCTACAAGGTCCGCTTTTCTATCCATTCTAGGCTGACAATCTTATGTGTGTGTGTTTATCGGAAATCGCTTTGTTGCGATATTGATAATTGTGCTACGAAATTGTTCATGTGTCTTCAAATTTGTGTCCCGACCTAGCTTTTATGTTATGACAAGATTTCGTTGGTTCTGTTGCAACAATGTTTCAGGATACAATATTCCTATTGCGACTAGGAAAGTCTGTTGCGACAGAGTCTTGTCGCCACTTAACCTTATTTCTTGTTGCAACTTCATTTTGATGTCGCGACATAGTCTCTTGGTGTTTGTGATTCGTGCCCCAGTAGGGTGATCCGAAATCAACAATATTTGTAACCTAAAATATCTCCTACCGCCATAGCAAAGCTAATGCAAAGATAAAGGGTCTAGGCCCAACATGTGGATGGGTTTTCTTTTGTACAAAATGACTAGCAAAGGAAGGCCAAAATTTGTGAATTCAATTTGGATTTAGGGTTTTTGTAAAAACAGTGAGGGTTTGATGATGAAAACTGAAAATAAACTGAAGTGAAATAAGAAGAATAATAAAAGAGATCTCCTTAAAGTATCAGGATACTGGGCTTGGGATTCTATAGCAACTGAGGGTTTCCAGGGTCCTTTCCTCGCGTTGGGGAGGATGACATATAGTCATCTCCCGAACCGAATCTTCATTTAGCTATAAAACCTAATCCAAAATCATTATCCTTTTGAAAGATGGCATTTGATTAGGCATAAATGTCCTTAGTAGTGAAAACACATCTCAAAAACACTACCCTACAATAACTAATAGGAGACAACTAACTGGGCATCAGTGGATCTAGTGAAAGTATCCATTGAACCCAAGAAGCTTGCCTTAAGAGATTTTAACCTAAGGTGAGATGAGGCTACAATGCATGACACGCATGGTATCTACCTCATGCCTTATGCGCCGCTCAAACGTATCTCCTTGGTTCACATTGCAATGGGTACAATGGTAACTAATGAACATCACAAGATCTAGTAATAAGTATCAAATGAGCACTAAAAGATTACCAAGTACTGACCATTCAACATGAATTGAAGGGATCTAAACCTAATGTTAAAGGGAGAACACAGACGGCGACAGTGAGTACCTGCGTGAAAATAGGGGACCTCCAGTAGCCTAGATCCCCGCACTCCGAAGCAAATCTCCATTTCGGCCGTATAGCGGGGTTTTGCACGAACCATCCTCCGAGTTGTCATCCCTGAGGGCACGCTTCGTAAAATGGAAAAGAAAGGGGAAGAAAATGAAGCAGAGAAGAAGCGGGAAAACGGGAGAGTTGAAAGCTTCTCCCTAAAATTTATTGCGAAGTGATTGATTGTTACAAACCTTGACTCTACACATTGCTAGTCCCTTAGCAGTGAAAGAAAGAAAAAAAGAGAGAGAGCATACAAAATGATAACAAAATGGTATTTCAAAAAGGTTGTGAAGAAGTAATGCCTACCCCTAAGTAAGAATCATCAAAGACTTGTCCAATAACTATCCTGAGAGAATGAATGCCATACAAAATTGAGTATCAAAAGGGCCTCCATCTCGGTGAATCAACCAGGAACTTCCACCAAAATCTAAGTGTTTTGTTTGATCAACCACACAAACCGCCAACCGCACTCTCCCCCAACCTAGCGCATCGCTACAACTCAAAGATGCTAACCAACCTAAATAGATCGATGCACTTTTTATTCCACAACTCTTTTGCATTGTAGAGTGCAAATGCCAGGGTTCGACCACCAAAGTCCATGTAACGGGGATCTACCGATGACTCCCAACCAATTAAGGCTTAGGGCACAAAGTCATAAGGATCTTTCGACCACAAACCCTTCAGGTTTCACCCTGAATTTCGAATGATTTTGAGACTCCAACACCTACAACTTGCTAAACTCTACCCATCCACCCGTGTAGCGAACACTAAGTCGGTGACTCCCAACCAGTGAAGGTTTAGGGCACCAGGCTTTTAAAGGTTTTCTACTATATACTTCTGACCGTGCTCGGTTTCAAGCAAAGCGCTGCAATTTTTCTTTCTTTCTTTTTCTTTTCTTTTTTCTTTTCTTGGAAGACACATCGCCTTCTATTCATGGGGGTCCTGAACCTATTAAAGGTGGTCAACCTAAACTAGGTAGGTTGTGCAAAGTAAAGGAGGTTGCCAGCTTTTTCACCCTATCATTGAAACCTAATGTGCCTGTGATATGGTTAGCTAAAGGTGGAAGAAAATGGTCGAAAGAACAAGAGTTCAACCTGGACATCCAATTAACTAAGCATGGAACCACCCATCATCAATAGAATTGGACAATGCTTCAATTTTTCAAACTACAGGTTAAGTAGAACACAAAAAAAATTGGATGCAAAATGGGTCTAATTTTTGAAAAAGTAAGCTGTATAGTATAACAACTTCACAGTAGAAAACCAAAGAAGTTGTACCAACATAACAAAATGGGCTTGCCAAAATAGTAACAAAATAGCAGTAGAAAGCCACTTCCTTCACTAACTCTCCCCCCCAACCAAATATCTCATTGTCCACAATGGGGCTCGGATTGGAAAGTTAGGGAAGGAAGTGTTACCTTCTTGATGAGATGTGATCGTTGTTGGATAGGAGACTTTGAAAGCTTTCCATCGACACCTTATTCACTCCGTTTGGGCTTCGTATGAACAAGTTAGAAGAAGAAAAGAGAGAAAAAAATGACAAGTTTGAGAATTTTGAAAATTTCACTTTCATAAAATTTCAAAAGTGTTCTTTCTGGTTAGATTAAGATTCTAAAATCTCTAAGCTTTCCAACAGTACCAAAAACGCCTAAAACGGAGTTCGGATGAAAAAGTTATAAGCTTAAACAAAATCAGAGGCAAACAAAGGGGAGAAGTACTTTCATACCATAGCTTAAAATTCATTGCAGAAGGGAATTTTTGCTATGTGAAATAGCGAATTTTTTTTTTTTGAAAAATAAAATAAAATAAATAATAATACACACAATAATAATAATAATAATAAAATAAAACCAATTTGTTTTAAAATTTTTTTAGAGACAACACATTTTTTTAAAATTAAAAATACATTTTTTCAAGACAAATAAAATACTAACATAAAATAAATTTTTTTTTTGAAAATAAAAATAAAAATAAAAATAAACGTTTTGTTTTGTTTTTTTTAAATGAACGTTACTTTTCACTTTTGTCCAAGAGCGGGGGACCCAAGACAGATTTTCGCTACATAGCGAAATTTCGCTATGATAGCAAAAATTCCACCGTCTAATTTTCGCTCGTATTTGCGGTACTCCCTACACGGCTACGAATCGTCCCCCGTCTCGCCTCCTTGCTATTTCTTCATTCCAGCCTTCAAAATTAAGAAAATTCGTTAAAAGTGAAAAACAAGCTAGAACAAATATTAACTTAAAAATTAGAGAAAATCTAAGGAGAAAAATTATAGAAATCCAATTAAAATAAGATAAAATAAAATAAAACATGAAAAATTAAAACAAAAAGTGGGGAAGAATGTGCTCCCCCCAAACCAGTTTTTTTGCGCCTTTGGTGTCATGGAACTGGTGGAGCTTGTGGAATGTTAAGGTCCGTGTATTCCAAACCCGAACTCGCACTAACCATCCGCAGGCATGCGATGTGAGCAACTACTCATTGTTTTTATGTAGTGGCAAAGGTCAGGCAATGGCCACTAACTTCCTAAAATTTTGTAGCATGGGCAACACAAATGGGGTGGCTTTTGGAGATGGTGTTTCGGGTGTTGGGTATGCTCCAGGTGTAGGCAAAATATACACTTGGTCAGTGGAGGGGCTATCAAGTAAAGGTCGTAGGTGGTCTCGCATCGTGCGTGGGGTTCAATTATGTGGGAATTGGTCAAGGACATGCTTTGGGGTTCCCTCCTTCCTTTCCTTTGCCTCCCGCTTCCCTTCCCGGGCAAATTCCTTAGAGCCTCATCGGTTCCCCGTGATAAATTCCTCTTAAAGAAGCTACTGCATTTGAGTTTGCTCACCCAAAACAGTGTCAATGCACTCTCTCTCTGGATTTCCTTCCTCTTGATGATCATGCTGCTAGGCAAGCCTTGAAATGGAGTAATGCAAGTTATCAATTTTCTTATCCATTTCACTTTGAAGCCCATCTAATCTTTGGTCCAGGGAGTTCTCCACAAAGATGATTTTTGACTCCAATTGGGCATTGAATTTCTTTGTTCTTCCACAAAGATCACCCACCGCCGTGTTGTCTATAATTGCTTCCTCAACCTGGGAGATCGGGCCTGTGGCTCGAGGCCGAGACCAAGAGGCATACTTATGGATGTGGGAGGAGGTGCATAAGTCGGTAACACTGTAGGAGGTGTACTCTGCCCATTGGTCTCTATATTCCATCATTGTCACGCCCGATTCCTATCCGACCCGGACATGACCATCCGAACCGGTTTTGGGGTGCGAAACCATATACTGGGACTCTTTATTATTATTTTTTTTTTTTCAGAGCTTAACTTATACCTGTGGGTATACAAATAAATTTTGTAATAACCAAAAGTCATTCACATATACAAAGGAGCTACCACTGGAGTGGTATCCATTAAAATCTCTACACATATGCTAAGTCCCAATTACTTATACACTATTTAAGTACATGCACATATCTAATACAAACACGAGATCATGGAAAAAAAAGTGCCGGGTGAGCACCCCATCTCCTGAGATGGCCCGTGACCACGGTGTGGAAATGTCCCGTCCTCTCTTTATCTCCTCTTCTTCAAGACTCACACTGATTGAACACCCGCAAGGTTTTACGCTTAGTGGGAACATATAGACAAGAACGACCAATAACAATAATCGCCACACGATCTTTTACATTTACTTATGCATATAACGAAGCCTATTCTTATGTGACTTAACTCATCTCATTATACATGTAGATTTTATTCTTTTCAGATTCCTTATCATTATCTTGTTCATATTACTTTCATGTGTCATGTATTTTACAGGTTGTAACTCATATCTACTACATGTATGATAGATCAAATCATATTCAAAGTAAACTTATACGTATACAATGGCAATTCAGAACAAATCAAATCATATCAATTTCATACAGGTTCGTCGGACTAATACCAATGCGCCATTAGACTCTTTATCCTTTATCACGTAAGAAGCCATTAATGACTCCTTTAGAAATTACATTTAGTGATGCAGGATACATTAAATCATTTTAGTTTCGTTTTATAAATTTTCATTTTCAAAAGTGTTGCGGCGAATCCCCTACTTATTTCGATTGGCGGATCAATGCCGGAGCCCGATTTACTCGACGTTTTCAGTGAACATTTATTTCGTCTTAGCCCAAAATTTTTCTTTTCAAAAATTATCGTGGCGAATCCAGACTTGGCGGTTGGCGGATCAAGGCTGGGCAGGGTTTACTCAGGCATTTCAATTATCTTTTCCAAAACATTTGTTTTATGTTATTCCATTTTAGACTTTTTAATTCTGGCAGCACTTCTTTTAATTAATCCGCTAAACATAATTTCAAAGACCATAACATTTACATTCAACAAAATGCATTTACAAAATGATGCCTTTTACTATGTCGAGTGTAATGTAAAGATAACCGACAATACAATTTTTAATGTCATTTTTTAAACATCGGTTTGTGATTTCACATATAGTACATAGAGTAGCCACATTCGACAGTTAAGCAGGAATCTTACCTTACATTTGTCATTCGATAGCAATGTGATTTCCTCAATTAATGCAAATCTCACATATGGCTGGGATTAGGCATTCCACGCGATTCGCCGAGGAATCACCTTTTTATTTGTCCTTCGAGTAGCAATGTGATTTCGCATTCAATTATTATAAATCTCACATATTGCTATAGAATTGAGCATTCACGTCGATTCGCGGGAATCACGCCCTTTATTTGTCATTATTAGCAATGTGATTTGCATTCAATTATTATAAATCTCCACATATTGCTATAGAAGTGAAGCATTCTGTGATTCACTTGGGAAATCCTGCCCTATTTGTCATTCAGTAGCAATGTGATTTAGCATTCAATTATTATCGTCTCACATATGGCTATAAGTAGACATTCTGTGAATTCTCTTAGGGAATCCACGCCTGTTTGTCATTCATTGGCAATGTGATTTAGCATTAGACAAATCACGGTTACCTTCACGATGGTCGATTAGTGAATCCGTCATATCGATCGTTCAATGATACATTTCAATCAATTTACTTTTATCACAGTAATTTAGCTTATCGTTCAAATACATGCACGCATGCATCACGATGTAATGAGACCTTTGAATAACAATCATTCAAGTCAATATATATATACTTATATATATATATATATATATATATATATATATATATATATATATATATATATATATATATATATTTACAAATTAGCATTCACTGCTTGGATTTCATGATCACATTTCAATTCCGATATCACTTTTCGTATTATCTTTTCAAAGATATACTCAATCTATATACACATTTCATATACTCATTCGTATACTCGTTTATATATGTTTCACGTATACTCATTTATGTATACTCATTCGTATTCACTCATATACTCATTCCTATATACTCATTCATGTACTCATTCATATGCTCATTTACGTATACTAAATTTCATTTTATTATCCATTTAAGTTATATCATGATAATAATAATATATCCTTAACCACATTATATGTTCTGACATATTTGCCTCGCATGTTCACAATCATGTTTCAGATTCATTTTCATTTTCATTTTTCCATAATCATTTTTCATGTTTCCTTAGACATCTTCATTTTCATTTCTACATTTTCCTTGTTTCGTACCTACATATGGCAATTCATATTCTTATGATACAATGTATGTGGAATCACACCTCATTCCGCATTCTGTTACTCTATCTACTTTGCTTAGGAAGTGGAGATTAATCCAATCGGATCATCAGAGCTAAAGTTATGGCATTTTCATACCCAGGCAGCTAGCCAGTTTACCCGGATTACACTAGAACAGTTCGTATTACTAATTTTCAGGATCCTAAATTCATGTTTGACTCTAGGTCATTGTATTATTTTAAGGAATGGAGTGCTGAGGTTCTATTCAGCTTGAATCACCAATTAGACAGGAAACTCCAAATTACGTCCGAAACAACGGACTACTCTGTATTCAAAGCTGGAACCAAATTTGGCACACATGGCCCACTTTGGTGAATTTTAGGCCACTTAGGATCAAATTTGGAGATGCCTATTCTTTGAGACGGTCTCCTTGAATCTATTTTACGTAGCCACTTGAATCACTCAAATCGGATGAATGAACTGAGATTATGGCCAAATCTGGCCCAGTCAAAGTGGGAGCGACGGGATGTACAGTACATGTCTAACGTGTACCGGTACATATTCAGCCAAAAATGACGGGGAACACAATGTGTCACTAAGTACAAGTTCAAAGTGTCTGGTACAAGTGACCGAAAGTGCCCAAAATGTGTATTTTTGTTCCATATTTCCATATTTTGATACCCGATCAACTCTACTCTTCAAACACGCACAAAAACACTTACAACTCACTTGTAATCTCTCCCTTTCCTCTTCAATTCATCTTTCAATTAGATATCTTTCTTCAAAAAATTCTTTCAAGATTTCTTCCAAAATATACAATATAGGTTATGACCGTCCTCAACAAAAACATAGATATTAATTAGGGTTTTACTCTAAGCCCTAACTCATTCTACGATTAACCATGAATCCAACTTAAGAGAGAAGTTCTACAACTATCTTATGCCATTTAGAGTTTTAACAACAACCCCTAATTTCTATTACATCTTTGAATTTAGTTTCATCCTAACAAACCTAGATTTTAGACGAGATAATAACCATACAAAACCAAAGATCCATACACAAATCCAAGTTCCATACTCGAGAGTTAGTAGTTCAGCCTTTTTGGGCTGGCTGCCATCTTCTCCTCTTCCCTCTTAACCTTGCCTTCCCCTCTCCTTTCTCTTACTCTCCCTCTCCATCCGTTTTCTCTTTTGGAGACCAAAATATAAGATATTTTGATCTTTCATAAGGTCATGTTTGGCCAAGTCAAAATCCATTTTTGCTTCCAAGTTTTTCATAAATTGCATCTTGGTCACAAATTTCTCTTCTATTTTTATTCTATCTTTTCTCTATTTGCCTTAAATCCCATAACTTCTTCTAAATTCTAGTTTGGCATAGTATCTTTTGGCTTTATTACCCTTGGGTCCTCAAGTGAAATTATTACTTTACCCCTTGTCTCTAATGTTGCTTCCGGGTCTCTCATTTTATTTAGAAAATTCATATTTTAGCTTTTAATATACCTAGCAGTGAAACTGAGGTATATTTAGGAATATTCTGATCATAGACTACATAGGTTTGGATTTCTCTCTCGGAGTTGCTGCCCTTTACCATGGAAGGTTCTGTAATCCCTCGATGACTTATGTATGCTCTGAGTTTCTTTCCACCAAATATTCATATATTGTTCTCCCCACAGGTGTTCCATTTGATCACAGTTCAAGCCCGGTACATGTTATGGGAAGGTGGCTTTGATCGACCTTCCTTGAATCAGGTACCTTTGAAGCGTGTTCTCCTGTGACCAAATAGAAACACCAAACAAGGAAAAAAAAACTCTACCAAAGGGTAAAGTTAGATAAAAAAATGAAATGAAACAAAAATTAAACACCTTTGAAAAAACTAAAAGATATATATATAAGAAATTCACGAACTTGTAGTAGGGATCACAAGTGTTCAATGAGTCATCATTCGCACTTAGGCACCATCAAACAGCGGCGCCATTTGATTAGTGCCCGCGATAGGGTGATAAATCAACAAAATTTGTAACCTAAAATTCCTCCTCTTCTTAGTAGCAAAGCTCTTTGCAATATAGTAGTCTAGGGTCGAACACGGGGATGGGTTTTTCTTTGTACAAATGACTAACAGTGAAGGCTAAAATTGGTGAATTCAATTTGGATTTAGGGTTTTTGTAAAAACAGTGAGGGTTTGTTGATAAAAACTGAAAATAAACTGAAGTGAAATAAGAAGAATAATAAAAGAGATCTCCTTGAAGTATCAGGATACTGGGCTTGGGATTCTACAGCAACTGAGGGTTTCTAAGGTCCTTTCCTCGCGTTGGGGAGGATGACATATAGTCATCTCGAGCACCGGATCTTCATTTAGCTTTAAAACCTAACCCAAAATAATTATCCTTTTGAAAGATGGCATTTGATTGAAATAAATGTCTAGTAAAGAAGTGAAACACATCTCAAAAACACTACCTACGATACTTTAATATGGGAATGACTAATGGGCATGATGGATCTAGTAAGTATCCATTGAACCCAGAAGCACCTAATACATTAGGAGGCATGTAAGAGATTTTAACCTAAGGTGAGATGCGAGAACCTGAATACCATGCTTGCATCGCAAAAAAGCGGTAGAAAATGGCATTCATTGGCCATTTATGTTCTCGGTCAGTTCAAACGAGTCTCCTTGGTTCACATTACAATGGGTAATAAATGGTAACTAATGAACATCACAAGATCTAGTAATAGGTATCAAATGAGAACTAAAAGATTACCAAGTACTGACCATTCAACATGAATCGAAGGGATACAAGCCTAATGTTAGGGAGAACACGGACGACGGTGAGTACTGCGTGAAGCGGGGGACCTCCAGTAGCCTAGATCACTGCACCCGGCGGCGCTTCCACTTCAGGAGCGAAGGTTTTGTAGCCATCCTCCTAGTTGTCGCCTCGGAGGTGTTTGGTTGCCAGAAAATGGAAAAAGGGAAGAAAATAGACGAGAGGCGGGAAAGCGAGAGAAATTTGAAAGCTTCTCCCCCGAAAATTTATTATGAGTGATTGAGTTGGCTACAAACCGCAGCTCTAGCTTATATACGGCTCAGAGCAAGAAATTACAAAAACAAACCAAAAACAAAAGCTATTACAAGGCTAGAAAGGAGAAAACAAAAGCGGTCGTTTGGATAAAAACAAAATGACGATTTTTCGCTGTGCGGTGATTTTTCGCTATCATAGCGAAAATTAGCTATGATAGCGAAATTTCGCTATGATAGCAAAATTTCGCTATGATAGAAAGGGTCGATCATAGAAGAATTGAAAACCTTCGCTATACACGGTAATTTTAGCTATGATAACTGAAAATTTCAGCGTCAGAGCAATTTTAGCCTTTGTTCATCCTTTATTCCCATTGCTTCACTGAAACTCTATTCCCCCTTTGCTCTATTCCATTTCTTCTAGATTTGATATTCTTCATTCATTCTTGAGGTGATAGAAAACATGAGTGTTAAATCAACCCGACTTTGTTATGATTGGATTGACCACGTGATTTGGCTTCCAATTTACGCAAAAACTCACAGCGACGTTGGGGCTGCAATCAAAAGAATAGTAGGACCCCAGGCAATATCAATTGGGTTAATTATAACAATTAGTATACAAAAGCGCTCAAACCTAGCCCAAATGGGTTCAAAATAGCACTTTGGGCACTAATCCAGTTTATAGATTTTTGTCATGACCAGTTTTTATATCACGACAATGCTTTTTGTATTATTTCGTCTTTGTGTCACGACTGGTTGTTATGTCGTGACTAGGGCCCCTCTCTTCCTTGTGTTGGAATCTTTATGTGACGCGAAAGTTTATTTACCCAGCCTTGTTTGCTCTGTGTTCAACATTTACATGTCTTAACCTTGAATCCGCATCTGCGACATGAAACCTCTTCGACGAGTATGTTGCAATATTGAATTATTTTACTCTGACCCGGTCGATTAAGCTCGTCGGCATCACTTATCGCGACTTTGTTTCTCTTCGAGGACCGAGAGCCTTGTCTTTGATTATCGCGACATAGATTAACCTTCTATTTTTTCATTATGTAAGCAACATAAGGCCCGATGTATAGTAGTATTCTTCTTGTATTACTCTTTAATTTCTTATTACGACAGAAGATACCTTATCGCGACAGAATTTCTTCTTTCTTCTGTTTTCGTTAGATGAAGAATTGGTGTTGATATGGCAGCGGGAGCGTTTATATGTATAGGTTCTTCCACAGTGTTGACATCTGTTGAAACCTTGTCATAACATTAATAACTCTTTGTCTTAGTTGACATTACATTCTTCCCATGTGCGTGACACGCTGTCTTTTATGCAACATAACTCTTCTATATTGGAGTCCTTTGTATTTGCGAAAGAGGAAATATTAATAAGTGTGATTTCCTTATTCATTTGCTTGGAGCGTTTATTCGACACAGGAGACTCTATCGTGACATAGATTCTTTGTAATTGCTCTTTTCTCTTCTTTCTTGTTGAAATTTTCTCCTTTTTGAATTAAAATGCAAAAACACAAAGTTGGTGAATAATCATAATTTGGCATCAAAGCGAGATCACGAATATATAAAATAAGCTAGAAAAATGGATTAAAAATATATGAGTTTAAGACTCATCAGTTACTAACCGTCAAGACTCTAGAGAAGTAGTCGGAGATGACTTCACCTTCACTTTAAGTAAAGCAAGGTCGCTCTTAAAGTTTGAAGGAGTACCTTGTACTTCATGTCCCTACTCCTTATAGGATATTTGGGGCTTCTCTAGGCTTCTTTAGGCGACTTAGAAACTTTAAGATCTTCTCAAATGCATCTTTATCTAATCCTTGATAGATTAGATAGAGAGCCTTCTTATCTCTCTTTCTTGTCAAACCACCTTTTTGAGCTTGAGTCTAAGTACCTTCATTCTCCTATTCTTTGTGACCTTTATCTACTATCTCCCACACATCTTATGATCTAAGGCTTTCATGATGCTCAATTATAAATGGTGCTCTTTTCAGTATTTAGGACTGGAATGGAACCATACCGCTACTCACGATCTTTGTAGGAAGGATTTTCAAACTGGAATTTTAAAGCTCTGAATGGACGAACAAAATATATGATACCTAAAAACCTAAAAGGGGCTAAAGACTCTAACTCTCCAAGTTAATGAGATCTCAAGAATTTTTTCTAATGTGGAAGGTCAGTCAATGCTACAACCATAGAGCATACTCAAATTTCTAGAGACGTAATAACCTAGCTCTGATACCACTTTGCTAGAAGGAGGATGGAGGAGGATGAAGAAAGAAAGAGGAAGAGCTTGAAGATAGGAGAGACTATATGATGAGGGGGAAGAGGCTACTTATATTATTGAAGGCTTCTTGCTTTTGGCTTAGGTTCAAACTCAAGGGTCTCCTCTGTTATGCTATTAGCACCTCCACCTTCAATGGCTAGGATTGTTCCAACACAAATCTAATCTAATGAATTTTACTGGAAGCGGAGTCCTAGAATGCTCTCTGGAATTCCAAACCTAACCTCATTCTAGAGAACTCTGTGAAATATCTAGAGAATAGACTTCTAGAAGTTAGGTTTGACGATTTGGGCTTTTATTTAAACTACTAAGCCTAAAACCTAATAACCCATAATCACTTTAGATAACTAAGGCCCAAAATACAAATCAAGTTTATATTTAAAAACAATCTTATGGTGTGATAATATTGGGGCACAATCACTTGCTTCTAATCTTATGCATCATGCTAGAACTAAGCATATTGAGATCGATGTATGCATTTTATTTCGAAATACAGTTTTTTGAAAGAAGCTAGAGGAAGTCGAGATATATTTCATCTACTCTGGCTTTGTTGGTTATTGTGAAGCCTCTTCCACTTGAAAGATTCAATTTTCTGTGTTCCAAGTTGTCTCTGAGTTCACCTCTGATTAGTTAAAGGGAGCATATTAGAGACACCTATCGCTCATATCATAAAGATAGTACATCAGTATCACATGGAATAAAAGCCCCTCAAACTAAAGTTGTTACATTTCAATTGAAAGATGCTCCAGCAACCGATAAGTAGACGCTCCAGCAGATTTTAAAATGAAGTTTTCTCTAGAAGCTTCTACTTATGTATGTATGTGTATATATATATATATATATATACTGCACTCTACATTTTGCAATAAGATGTGATTTTCATTTCCTTTTGATAACAATGCTTTCAATACTCTCTTTTACGATTTGGATCCTATTCTCAACAAAGGGCAAGGAGCTTTTTGTTTTGATTTTATGGTGTCTATGGTTCCACCAAAACAACTTGATTTGGCACATGAACAACTGCAATCCATCTATTGTATTAAATATGGCGGGCGGATTTCTCTTACAATAGCAGTAAGCGAGATATGCTTTGATTTATGTTATTCCTATTTAGAATGGGGGTCATATGGGATTTGTGGTGTGGTAAAAGTCATAGGACGGCTGGTTGATGAGTCTTGAACTCATCTATTTTTAATTCATTTTTCTAGCATATTTCTAGAAGTTTATGATTCATTTTAATGCTGAATTATGGAATATTAACCAACTTTGTGTTTTGCAAGTTTTAAATGAAAAAAAGACAATTCCAGGAAGAAAAGACAAAAAAATCGGCCAAGGCAGAAATGTCGCGACATAATCTCAATAGAACCAGCAATAGCTATGTCGCAACAAGCAGCGTTATGTTGCAACAACGATGAAGCTAAACTAAAGCTAGAAGCGAAGATTGTCATAACATCTCACAACTCTATCGCGACATAATATGAGAGAGATTGACTGATAATTGTTGTGACAAAGAACTGAGTGTTGAGACATAAAGGAAGTTAGAAGACAAAACTTTGTCGCGATAAAGGATTTGTATGTCGCTAAATTGCTGGAGAAGTTCTTGAAGAATAATGTCGCGACATTCCTTACTTTGTCGCGACATTGATCAAGGAAAATGGCAGTGGAACTTTGTCGCGACATTTCACAACTCTGTCGCGACAAAAGACAACTATATCGTGACACAAAATTCAGAGTCAGCATTGAAAGGCAAGAAGACTTTGTAGAAACGGAGAAGTTTTATGACACGACAAACACAACATAAGGTTGAGGGGTTGAGGTGAACTCTATTGTGACAGAGACATCTATTGTCACAACAAAAGTTGAGAAGAATTATAAGAAGAATGTTGCAACATAGAAAATTATGTCGCGACATAATGAAGAACTGAAGGCAGAAATCTCAATCGCGACAATGATTGAAATGTTTTTGAACCACAATGTCGCAATATTATTAGCTTTGTCGCGACAATGATCAAGTAATGGTAGTAGATTTTGTCTCAATAAATGCTGTAGAGTAATAGATCTCTGTCTCGAAAAAAGAAAATAGAAGAGAAATGAGACAAGCTAAGACAAGTTTATCACGACAAAGATTCTAATGTTGCGTTAAACAGTTCAGCCAGTGACAAAGATCAAAGAAGGAAATATGTTGCGACATCTTCATAGTTTGTCACAACACAAAGTTTAGTCTCAGCGGTGCAAGACAATAAGACTATGTAATGAAAAATAAAAGGTGTGTCGGGACAACAACAACATGCAAATGTGAGAAACTATGTCACGACACAAGAAAATATTGTCACGACAAAGGTAGAGAAGAACTCTAAAAAGAATGTCGCAACATAACAAAGAATGTCGCGACAAAGTGGAAGAGCTGAAGGAAAAAATATTTGTTGCGATAGAGAAATTTATGTCACGACATTTTCCAGGAGAAGCAAAGAATGACAAGTTGGTTGAAACAAAGTTCTTATGTCGTGACACAAGAAACTCATGTCGCGACAGTCACTAGACAAATTTAGCAGAACTATGTCGTGACATTGTAAAATTATGTCACGATAGAATCTAAGAAGAAAGCATGAAACCATGTCGTGAAAGAAACTACAAGCCACGACAAGAGCTGGGGAACAAAGATGACAACTATGTTGTGACAAAGCAACCAATTGGGCCAAAATTTTTGGGGATCCACAATTTTAGCCTTGACGTGCGACCCATCATTTGAAAATCTATAAATAGAAGCATCTAGGGCACTATGTAACTCACCAAACGAAATACGGGTAGGCGGTGATTGTGCCACGATGGGTGATCAGGAATCAACGGTATATCCTGGGTTTCCCATCTGCGAGTGGTCGAGCTCTGCGGTATAAGCGATCTAAAGGTCGAACAGGGATGGAGTTTTCATCTACCATGAATGACTTGCATCGGTGTTGAAATGGTGAGGCTTTTATTTGGATTACAGTGGGGAATTGTTTATTGTCTTTGATTAAGCTGTAAAAGCGAAAGTGAAGTGTGAAAGGTAACTTTGAAGATTGAGTCCCTTCTTGATAACATAGAGGGCGAACAAGTGTCCTCGGGTTTATCCTCGCATTATGACAAGTAACCTTTATAGTCTGACCATACTTGGATCTATTTGTTTAACTAGCCAGAGCCTAACCCTAGAATCCTCCTATTTGAGTTAACACAGGTAACATGCATTTAAGGCCTCTTTTTAGTTTGAAACCCTAACATTCAACATGTTTCAATGGCTTGTAAAGGCATAAGAACCCGCAGTGCATCCTAGCGATAAGTATACCTTGCTTTGTATCCTAAACATGGTAAGTATTGGCGAATTAATAACATTAAATAGTATTGACCTAGTTTGAGAAGATGGGAGCCATAAATATAATTACGTATCATTTAACACATGAGAGGACAACTGCAGTGCCTGACCAAACTAGCTACATACTTCAAAGAAAAGGGAGCAGCGACATACTCTTGAGTTGTCATCCTCAGAGGGGTTGTTTGATAGCACTAGAAAATGAGAGAAAGAGGAGAGAAGAGAGAAAACCAAACCTAAAGCTGAGATTTGCGGAGATATTTATAAAAAAATTGAAACTTGTGCCAAAGGGTACTTCGATTGCTTAAGGTTACAAAACTGCTGAGGAGTTTATATAGACCACTGATGTGTGAAACTTCTGATAAAGCCCTAACATTTGCTAAAATAAGGGACAAGGAAGTAATACACCAAAATGAAGTCGGTTGCATTAATTCTGAAAGGATGACAATGCGGGGAGATTTAGCTAAGCGAACAATTTCACTGGGTAGCGAGGTGTACGAGATCGCGAAATCGGAAGGAGCTAAGCTAGGCAGCGACAATTTCGCTAGCTAAGCGAAATTTCTCTAACAAGCGAATTTTTAGAGATAAGCGAATGTGTAATTTCGCTAGGAGCGGTCACATAAACGAAATTTTGAAGTCTAGCGAAATTCTCAATTTCGCTGGGATTATGAGAATTTCGCTATGATTGCCAGCCCTTGATCTTGGCGAGAGTCCACTGGGGTTTTTATATTCTTCAACTGCGCATGGCTTTATATCTCATCATTTCTTCTCACTTTGCCTTCATTCCTTCATTGAATTTTGAGATGTTTGAAGGCGATAAATGAGATTCGATCTTCATGGTTGACACATATCTAGATATTGAACTCTCAAAATATACAAAAGCGCCAAAACAACCAAAAAATAACCTCTGGCAGCGCAGTGATACTAAAGATTTGAACACTTCAATTGGCATTATTGACATGATTAGTGCGCAAAAAGCACTCAAAACCTATATAAAATAGGGCTCAAAATAGCACTTTTTGGGGACTAATCAGTTGGAGACTCCTTTGTATATTATTTTTATTTTTATTTTTATTTTTCCTTAATTTTCTTTTTCATCAATTTAATTTTAGCTTAGCATTTTAGTTAGTTCTTTTTTGGATTGAACAGTGATCTAGTGTGAAGTTTGAGTAGGGTTCATTGTAAAATTTTAGTTTTCATTACTATCTGACTTGGATGGAATTTTAAAATTTTCTAAAGTTCATTTATTTTAATTCGCTTGCAATTTCAATGAATTTTCCTAATCGGTTAGTCACTATTATTTGTAATCCAGTTTTGAAAGACTGAGCTACCTCTGGGATTGGATCGATGTTAATTATTATTTTCTGCTCAATTTGAAAGAATGTCATAATTCGAAATTTGAATTTATTTAATTGGTATTGTTCTTGAAGTTACTTGTTCAGAATATTAGTAGCATGTACCCAGAAAAGAACTGTATCTTGCTCTGATTTCCAAGAAGCTCTTTGAGTGACACAGAAATGGAGATTCTTGAGAGTATGGAGTAGTTACTTGGGGGTATGTTAGACTAATATTATGGAACTAATGAACTTTGAAGGGTGTAGATGAATCACCTAACTTACTCATGGTGTGAGAATAGTTGGATGATGTATCAATTTAATTGATAAGAGGTTTCTCCTCTATCTGATGAAAGGATCTTGATCTCGTGTTAGCATAGATCTAATTAAGGAGATAAAGAATTTTATCATATTCGATGGATGAGTTACTAATTAGATTGGAGAAGGCATAATATCACATGCATAAGTACGAGAATTTTTCGAGTCTAAGATTTGGAGTATAATCTTGAAAAGGAAAAATACCCATATCTTAGAAAGAGGTTTATATTCTACAAATGTGATTTAAGACTCATGTATCAAAATGAACATGGATCTCTAATTAGTAGAATGTATGGTGTATGGAAATCAAATTATACTACCTTGCATCTTTGACAAGAGATTCGGACCCAGACTAATGGGTACGGTATGTTATAAAATGATGCATAAATTTATAATTGTATATGAGTCATTTCATAGGGTATTAACTTTTCCTATTGAACTTTCCAATCCAATTATTTTGAATTCTTTATATAGTTACTTAAATTTTATTTTAGTTTTCTACTTTTCCCTTTAGTTTTAAACCAAATCACTTTTAACTCTGGAGTTGAATATGAGATCTTGAGTAGATGGGGTAATTGATGTTTAGAATTTTTATCAATTCTCGTGGGAACGATATCTTGACTTAAATCCACTTTTATTACCTGTAAGACCTGTGCACTTGCAGTGATTAAGATCAAAACACGTTTTCAATTGAAGCCTTCTCATCTAAGGTAAACAACATATTTTATATCTTTGGTCAGTCAACAAGTTTTTAGCACCGTTGTCGGGGACTGAATAGTCTTCGGTGGTAGTACCAGAAGTGTGGCACACACTGACCTCATCATATTTAGTCAATTTGGTCTTCAACAATTAATCAACTTATGAGTACATGCAAAAATCGATCGACAAGTTTTTTTGGCCATTAGATTCTTGGGATGAATAGTCTTTGGTGGCAATACGAGAAGTTTGGCACACACAGACCTCATCATATTATTTAGTCAGTTGGTCTTCAACAATTAGTCGACTTTTTAGTCTGTAAATCAATTAGCAAGTTTTTGGAGTCGTTGTCGGGGATTGAAAAAGAAGAATTTTAATATCAATGTTCTAACCAAATAGAGAATTTATAATTTGGACATTTTTCTATATTTTATCATAAATTTCATAAAATCACAAAAAATAGTTTTTACCTGCAGTAGCTGAGTAAGCTACTAAAAATATTTTATGAGCTTAAATTGATATAGCTGTTTTCCACATATTTTATTTGATCTCAATGTGTTTCTATTTTAGGAAGATTTTACATGCATTAAAACTGTGGCAGAATCGCGCTTGGATACGTAATCGGGAAAGAACATTGAGGAATATGAGAAAGGTTAAAATTGTTGAATCAACAACTATGGTAGATCAGAGAGAAAGAATGCAAACTATTCCAGAAGAAGCAGAAGTAGAGAGACCTTAGAGGCAAATGACTATGGAGGATTTTTAAAGGCCAATTATTCAAGATGAATACTTCGCTGTGAGACAACCTGCTATAGAAGCCAACAATTTTGAACTTAAGTCAGCTTTGATCACAATGGTGAAGCAACACCAATTTACTGGGCATCTTAGTGAAGACCCCAATGAGCATATGGGAAGATTTATGAGGATGGCAAATATAGTCAAGTTGAATGGGGTGAGACCTGAAGTGATCAAGCTACAACTGTTTCCATTTTCAATGAAAGATGTGGCAGAAACTTGGTTTGAATCACTGTTGTCGACCGATTTTCGTATAGACTAGTTTAACCAAGTAATTGACATAGCTACCAAATACTAACTAAAGTTCCCAAGCACGGTGCTAAAAACTTGTCTGACTGATTTTTTTTGTGTAGAATATGTGTTTGTTATTTTTGTAAAATGAATTAATTAACAATTGAGTTTAGTCTAAATCACTGTAAGTGCACAGGTCATACAAGTAATAAAAGTGGATTTTTAAGTCCAAATATCGTTCCCACGAGGATTGATGATAAATCAAAAGACTAACTACCTAAACTACTCAAGATCCTTAATATTTGAACTCCAATGTCAAAATGATGAGAATACTAATAAAATAATTCTAAAGTAATTTCACTAGTATACATAAAGAATTTAATAAAAGTGGATTTGAGAATTCACAGAGTGAGATCACATTGGGAAATATACTGGTGAATGATCACACTCTCGTGATCATTTTCGGAAATATAACTAAGCCATTAGTTGGAAAGCTGAATTTGTCAAAGATGCATTGTAGTATAGTTTGGATTTCTCCCCTAACCATACCTTTCACTAATTAGAGTATCATGTTCATTTCTAACTCATGTATCTAATTAGTTACGTGTAAGATATAATCCTTTTTCTAAGATTTGAGTATTTTTCATTTTCAAAAGACTTCACACTTGAAATCTTAAGATCGAAGAATTATCATTCTATAGGCGTGATATTACAAGCCTTCTCCAATTTAAATGGAACCTCATCTCTTCAATGTCGATGAAATTCTCTATCCTTTGATTGGGGACGATGCTGAATGGGATCAAAAATCATTTCATCGAGCAGGAGAAAGTCCCTCCCAGGGAGCAATTAAATTGATGCTCCCAAACTAACCTTTACATAATGAGTAAGTTAGGTGACCCATCCGAGTAATCTTCAGTTCATTAGTTCCAAGTATAGCTCAGCCATACCCACAATAATCGCCTCCATATCCGCAGGATTCTCCATCTCAGTGTCACATAGAGGGCCTCTTGGAAATCAGAGCAAGATACATTTCTTTATTTTTGGGCACACGATACTAGTACTCAGAACAGTTAAGTTCAAGAATAATACCAATCAACTAAATTCAAGATTTCTAACTAAGGCGCTTCCTTCCACTGCGCGTAAAACAATCACCATCCACCCATTCCCAAAGGGAGCTCAATCTTCCAAAATTGTCTGGCGATATCAATGACTAACCCGATAAGGCACCACTCCAAATTGTTAACGAGCTGAAATAAATGGATTCCAGAAATTTTCCAAGATCCATTTAAAACATAACAGTAGTGAAAGAGAAAATTTTACAATAGATTCCAGCTCGAAGTTGCACATCAGTTCATTGCTCAACTCTAAAAATTAAACAGAAAACTAACTAAAAACTAAGCTAAAACAAGATCTACTAAAAAGGAAATAAAATATAAAATAAAATAAAAATAATATATAAAGAGTCTCACTCTACCTAGAAGTCCCTGAATTGCTGGTTATGCACAAAGTGGCCCTAGATGCGCTTCTATTTATAGATTTTCAATGATGGGTCGTACTTCAAGGCATAATTGAGGATCCCAAAAATTGCCCAAATGTAGCTGGTCGCATAAAGCAAGAAAGTTCTATCGTGACATGGTTCTCATCTTTGTCGCCCAGCTCTTGTCGTGGCCTGCAGTTTCCTATCGTGACATATTTTCATGGTACGTTTTTTTATTCTATCACAACATAATTTGACTTTGTCGCGACATAGTTCTATTGATGTTGTCTGTTTTATGTCGTGACATGGTTGTCTTTTGTTGCGACAGAGTTTCTCCCATTAGCATGGATTTATCATATGATAAAATTTTTCTTACCGGATGAGTTGTGTTGCCTTGTATTGTTGTGGATCAACCTTGTCGCGCATTCTTTTCCCCGTACGTGGATGTAGTCTTCTTTACTCCTTATCGCTGGTTGAATTTTTTGTTGCAACATTAAATCCCTTGTCGCGAAAAAATTTCCTTGGCTCCTCTCACTTATCTTCCATTTTCTGTCGCGACAGAAAACTTCTCTGTCGCTACAGAAATCTCTTACTCAACAATTTTTATTGTCGCGACATAATCGTCCCTTGTCGAGATAGAGATTCCTGCCTTTAGTTCTTTATTTTATCACAACGTGAGTTTCTTTTTCGCAACATTCTTTTTGTAATTTTCTCAACTTCTATCGTGACAATATTTTTCTTTGTCGCGAAAAAATTCACCTCAGCCTCATGTTGTGTTTGTCACGATATAAAACTTATGTCACGGCAAAGTCTTCACACCCAGCCCCGGCTCAATGTCAAAACGCGACATAGTTTTCCCGTCGTACATAAAATTCTCTCCTCGTCTTCGAAGATATGTCGGAATGCTCTGGCTAGTAACATAGAGAAATTCTTTGTGGAGACAAATTTGTCTTGACTTGTCTCATTGTTTTACTATTTTCTATCGCAACCGAGTTGTCTTTTGTCGTGACAGAGTTCATTTTATATCTTCATTTCTTTCTGTCGCGATAAAGATTTGAAATGTCACGACATAATTCCACTGCCATTTGCTTGATCAATGTCGCGACATAGTTTGGAATATTGCGACATTTTTCTTCATGAGCTTCTCCAGCTATTTCGTGACATAAAAAATCCATTGTCGCGATAGAAATTAGTCAAATTATCTCAAATTGTGTTGCGACAGTCTTCATATCTTTCTTGCGCTCAACTTGACTTTTGTTGTGACAAAGAGCTGTTGCTTGCTACATTTTTTTATTGGTTATGTTAGGATTCAGTCGCGACATTCTGAAACTGTGTCACGACAGAGAATTCTGCCTTTAACCAAAATTTCTGCTTTTCTTGCTGGAATTATCTCTTTTTCATATAAAACATGTAAAACAAAAAGTTGGTGAATATTCCATAATTCAGCATTAAAATGAATCATAAACTTCTAGAATTATGCCAAAAAAATGGATTAAAAATATATGAGTGTAGGACTCATCAAATTCCCCCAAACTTAAAGTTTTGTTTAATCCTAAGCAAAGAAAATAAAACTTTGTCCTCAAACAATTTAGCTTTAATTTTTAAGGACAATTTTCTATTGAATCCTCAATTTGTCAGAAAACACAAGTTAGTTGTAAATTTATCTCTAAACATGTTTCCAATATAGAATCAGGAAGATTTTCAATTAATTTCACTAAACAGCCAAATAATTCATATAGTGTAAACAATTCAATCATTCAACCTTGATTTGTGAGTGTGTGATGGTCTTCTCTCTTTTTCCTTGTTAGATTAATTAATCTTCTAGGATGTTACTCAGATAACAATTTTCTCCTTTATTCTTTAAAGTCCCATAAGCTTGTTTGTCATATTAATCTCTACTAATGTAAGCATATGCCACCATCAGAATCAATTAGGTATTTTAGGCTTGTAATGTGAGGCTTAGGTAAATAGGGTAGATAATAGGATAATTTGGGCTCAATTTTTACCTAGATTTCACTTTCCACTTGACATATTTGCCTTCATATGCATTCTCACCTTTTCATTCATGTCATCTATCTATCCCATTTGGTTTGGTATTTCGCATACTTTATGTGTTGGTACTTTTCTTATCACATTCAGATCGCAAGTCATTCCTATCTTCAAGCTTTTTTCATTTTTCATTTCCACCAAAGTTTTAAAAGAATAGCAATGTTTTTATTTCTGCTTTCACCACCCTTAAATTCCAACTTCTGGGGTCAAGAACTCCCCATACCAAATGACATTAGGGTACTAGGATGCTGAAATTACCCCTAAGGACTTAATTGTTCCAAGGAGGAAGGCTACAACACCAAACTTATTCCACCTTGACACTTTTATTTTCACAGCTCCTTTTTCTCAATTTGATATAATATTCCCCCAAACTTGTCCTCTTCTATTATTGCTGTATTTTTCATGTAATCTAGGCAAATCAAGGTTCTTTACTGTAGGATTATATTCTAGGGAGGAATTAGGTTTTTCATTTGCTGGTTGATGATGAAATTGGATATTGGCTCAAATGAGGAACTAATTTGTATGCTTATGCATATTATAAGAGTAGGCTTTGAAAGGCTCAAACTTCCAAAAGTGACCTATATCATTTCCAGTTAGTGATATTGCTTAGGATTTCGCTTTGACTACTAATCTTACAAGTTCTAGGACATTTGGAGATTTAACTATGATAGATCCTAGAAGATGTCCTAAATCTTTAGCACAATTTGTTTCAGAGATACTTTTGACCATGTGTAGTGTTTATCAAGATTCATAATAACTAGACTATTTACAAAAACAAAATCACAAGTCTTATTTGTTACAATCTTCCTTATCCTTCAAGTTCAACATATTCATTAATAACCTTACAGCTTTCCTTTTCATTTATTCCTAACCCCAATTCATCTATCCAATTCTTGTTTGCTTCTTGGATATGTTGCTATGCTATTTTTATAAGTTAACATCTCATTCAAATTAACAATTCAATTCGGATGAAGTTAACACAACAACATTTCAATTCCATAGCCTATTCAATTCTACCAAACAATGCATATCAATCAAGTATTTCAAACTCCAGGAAATCATTGCATTCCATTATTTAACAAAACCATTCACTAACAGTAATCAAATTTTAATTATTTAAAGTAAAAGAAAGAAAATACAAATAAGACACACAAGAAATGCAAAATGAGAGTGAACACCAATTTCTGCAAAGGAAATTTTTTATTCAATTTTTTAAGTATGAGAGATTTGGTACAAAAAGGGAAAATGGGAAGGAAGAGCAGGGTGAGCTATTTTCTTCTTCTTTCATGCATATGGGAGGAATTCAGATTCACTAGTTCATACTTGTAACCGCTATGGCGGTGAGAACTCAGAATCTGGATCGTGGCTCGACTCCACGCCTTCTTCACTTCCTGCTGGAATGCAAACCACTCCATGGATAGAGCCATTTGTTTGATAAGATATTTTGTTCTCGCCCGATGTAGTTCAGTGGTTCCCTAAAACCCACCTCAAGCGTAGTAATGCTTTTAACAAAGCCGTTGCTGCTCGATCATATCCAAGCTTTCATTCCAAATAATTTTCCCTATAGTTTAGGTGTATCACTCTCTTTACCTTTTAAAGGCCTATTCATTTAAAGAAACACATTTCATATGTTCCATTTCTAATATAAATAATTAACATTAATTTAAAACATAATTATTTATGGTATATGTTATCAATACCTAATCACATTCTTTGATAATATAAAAGAATATATATATATATATATATATATACATTCCTTAATTCAAATAGGGCCCATAACTATTCTTGAATAACACGTTTATACAAATTGGCATTCCATGCCTTTTCAAATACATTTACAAAATGATATTCTTAGAGTTCACCTCTCTTTAAAACACATTCCATAAATATCCAAAACAAAATAAGTCAAAATATATTATTCTCATGAAGACTTTTACATCATTGAATTCAATGAAAAATAGTTACAAAATATCATGAATGAAATGATATGCATGGGACTGAGCATTTACTACATCTGTGTTGTTTGACGCGGGACCGGGCCCCAACTTACCGTCCTACTACTTACTAGACTTCCAAGGCGTTGATAAAAACAACACGCTAAGCATTTTCATGCTTAGTGGTTTTATACAATTCTCTCTTTATTTCAGTTTAAATCAAATCATGCAATTTCATAAGACAATGCTTTCATACTTTCTTAAATGACCAATGCAGTACAATACATACATAAAGATATATTTAATCAATTATAATTCATCGCTATCTCAAACTATGCATTTTCATGTGCAACAAATCATTCAGATTATAAATCATGCACTTTTTCATTCTCATTATCATTTTGCATTTTAGCCCTTATTGAATTTAACCTATGCTTTCGGTGCATAGGATAACGAATCACCGGCAACCCGCCCCGTCACATGCATGTGTGTAAACACGCTTTATAAAAATACGACTCACGTGCCACTATCGATGAACGCCCCGCTCGACTATGGATCGGTGTTTGGTGACCAAAAGACATATACAAATTTATGACACTATTACCAAAGGACTATTGTCTAATCCCCGGCAACGGCACCATAAAACTTGTTTGCCCCTTTCTTGGTGACATGGATCAAAATACTTATGCAAATTTCTATACAAGATCACTAAAGGATTATTATCTAATCCCCAAAGTAATTTCCTTTGCCAACAACCTGTATATCGTGGTTCTTAGCTACTTGTGTATTCATTAAGAGTAAATCATATTTTTTTTAGTGGTTTTGATCCATTATGCTGCAAGTGCACATGCTCTAAATAAGCAGTAAATCGATTTAAGTCCGTGACATCGATCCCATAGAGATCTCAATAAATTCCCAAACCAGTTCACCTTGACTTTACTCAATCTCTATACTATTTGGACTCGATGTACAATTGAATCGCTTTGAAAGCCTTAAAACAATGAAAACTAAAAAGAATTCCTGAATTGATTAACAAATGAATTGAATACTGAAATAATAAAATTACAATTTAGACCGAACGCTTATCTTTAAAGGGAGCATTGAAAACACAAATATTGTGAAACATCAATCTCGCAGACAGATCAACAGACGCTTATTTGACGAACGCGCATTTAAAACTAGTCTAAGGAATATGATAGTGCAAATGGATCTCCAAAACCCACCGTTCATTATCTAATCTTCATTGTTTCTTCTGAAACATGAGTATTAGATAACTACTTTTAATCCGGGTCACTTGCTCGCATTTTCTTCTCAATACTCTCATACCCACAACATGGACTCGCAAACCTTAGCTCCTAAGATTAAGCTCATTGCATGGGCTTTACACTATACCGGTTTTTCTTCCTCAAATTAAATAGCCTATTCTTTCCTCGATTATCTTTGCTAATAATGGACAATTAACACTATTCGAATCGTGAGGTGAACTCTACAAGCTTAAATTGATAAATAGCCCAACCCATTCTTGTCTCCAAGTGAGAAGATGATTTATCAGTTTAATTTCACAGAGCACAATAGATCAACAATATCAGGTTAGCATACCTTCAGAAATTGTTCATCACTCAGAATGCCTTCTCTTCGTGGCCACCGTAGGGGCCTCCTAAATCGTGAGCTTGAGACAATCCTGCTAATGGGTGCGAGACATTGATATTGGATCAATAATGTAGTATTGACATTATGACCAAAGTAAGTAGATTTACAAACTGTCTGTAAAGCATTAATGAATAAATTATGTAGGAAAGATAATTTCTCGATAATAGCCAATTCAATGGAAGTCGGGTTTCAAATCAATGGATTACACCATACAAATAGCTTACTCATCAAGAAAGCAACTTAAATAGGTAACTCGGTAGTTCGAATTCCAAATTGGTCCGAAATTCAAATAAACTGTGACAAAGAATTTGAAGGAAAATAGAATTCGCATTCGGCCTAAAATTTTGGTCAGCCTAACGTCGTGATCCAAATTTGAAATAAAGAACAAACTAATCTAAAATAAAACAAAACAAAGAAAATTAAATACAGGAGCCTTCAAGAACCCGCATCTCTTCTGTCGCAAAGTCGCGCTCTCCAAGAGCAGCCACGATGTATTGGTTCCGTTGGGGCCCCACTGGCGCACCACGTGGACAAAGCACTCGCCCATTTTATCGACACATCGCCACCTTCTTAATGACGTCGCACATCTGGTTGGTTTCGCCAGTCAGATGCTTTGTTGTCGCGACATGTCTTTAGCGTGAAATCGATGTCGCCACAACCAAATGTCGTCGCGACTTTCTGAACTCCGATGTCACAACTTAATGACGCCGTGACTTTAACTCTTGTATTTGATTGTCGCGACAATAGATGTTGTCGCCACCTTTGATCTTCGCAGCTTTAGCTGTCGCACCAATGTTGTCGCACTTGCCTTGCTTCGTTGTTGCGATCGTTAATGATGTCGCACTTCAAGTCTTCTCAATTGATGTCACAATGAAAATGCCGCCAATTCCTTCTTTTCAAAGTAACCGACGTCACACCGACAATGATGTCGCGTGAATCTTCTTTCTTTTGGTAGTCGATGTCGCCAGGGATCGCTGATTCTCAGAAGTTAATGTCGCGACTTCCAGATCACATAAATGTTCAGTCAATTGTTTATCTTATGTCGCGATCGATCATACCACCATTGTCCACCGCGACAGCGACTCGCCGCGACTTCAAAGCGTAATACACGCAATTCTTCTTCTTCATCAATTCATTGTTGCCCTGACTTGAGTTTCGTCGCGCCAAATTTCGCTTCCATTACCTTCGTCATAATTGGTTTTGTGGTCGCGACCTGATATGAATTTTCATTGCTATCAAGGCTTCACGACATCGATTCTTTGATCCTCAGGCACTTTCCCGGGCCGCAAACCCTTCAGCCAGCTTATATCATTAATACTCATCCACCTTCATTCCCTTACTCAATAATTCCCTCTCTCTCCTTTAACCCGCTGCATACGCGAGAAGTTAGTTATTCCATATTTCTCTAAACATGTTTCAGCCTTTATATAAAAAATCAATTAGAAAAATGGACCTAAAATGGTTGACTTTTAAGGCTCATCAAACTCCCCTCTAAATCTTAAATTTTGTTTTCGTCTCAAGCAAAGAAAAGAAAGATTTGCTCGGCCCTCAAACAAAAGGATACTTTTTCTGTCTCTGCCTTACAGTTATAACCAATTTAATTGGAAAGACTATAATTGCATTCTTTTCTGTATGTCTAGCTCCAAATCCAATTGAAGGTTAGTTTCACTTCAATCAGTGTACAAAACTAATTTGTTGAGTTTTGCTTTATAACAAGTATTAACCAATCGATCCCGCTGAAGAGTAGGCTGGTCTTCTTCCTCTTTCTTAGCAGAGTCGGGGCGAACCCTCCTGGTGTCCTTCGCGCTTTGATCATTTCAAGATTTTCAAAATTCCATATGCTTGTTGTCTATATCGACTTCACTAATGGTGGTGGAATCCAACCTTCAACAATCGTGTCTTTCAGCTTGTAATGTTAGGCTCGGGGTCATGGGTAGGATGGATGGAAATTTTAGGTTAAGATTTACCCAAACTTGTTTCTTCTCTTTACTTAATCACGCCTTCTTTTCCTTTGCAGCCTCTTTGTTGATCTCCCCAAACTTCATCCTTTGGGAATCTTCCTGATTTATTCTGTTTAAAATTGTTTGTTCCAATTTCTCATTTGTAATTCTCATTGCTGGAACTTTTTTTTTTTTTTTTTTTCTGCCACCTTTCAGAAAAAGTATAATGTTTTGTCTTTTTAGGCTTTCTAATACCTAGTTAAACTTTTGGGTTAGTAGCCCCACAACAATTTGGCATTAGGGTACTAGGTGTTGAAACACCCCTAAGAACTTAATGGTTCAAGAGAGTTAGGCCACAAGACAAAACATTTTCCTTTAAGTTTTCTTTTCTATTGTTTCCTCCTGCTTTAGATCTTTCTTTCTTCACCCTTTTCTGTATTTCTCCTTCAGTTCTCCAAAAAAAAAAAAAAAAAAAATTATACTCCCCCAAACTTTATTTCTTCCTCCCTTCTTGAGTTCTTGGGTAATATGAGGTTCTTTACTGGAGGATTATTTATAAAGGATGTCTTAGGATTTCAAATTGCTTGTTTTGAAGATAGGAAGTGTTTTGGCTCAAATTCAGGAACTAAGGTGTATGCGTACATATACATACTTAAGGGCTAGAATGGCCTGTCGCTAAGGATGGTCCAGATCATCTCATAGTTGTATTACCTAGGATTTCTCGCTCAATAATCAAACAAGTTCGAATTCGTTAATCGTGGAATAACCCTATGATGTCCTTGACTCACTTCATTTGTCGAGGAGTTACATTATCTAAGGTTCACTAAGTTCTTAGCTTACCCGCTTATACTTCAAACCCAAAAATATGTTTTGGTTCCTTCAATCAGATAACTTTCCTTTAACCCGGACTTATCAGCTAAATTGAAGTCAATTATGCACTAGGTTTCAATTCAATTATGTGCCATTCAGCCCTTATTCTGCAATTATTTGTGTTTCATCCTATCATCTAATCAATTAATCCAACTAGCACAGCAGATATGTCAAGATTTTCATTCCCGAGCTAAATTCTACCAAGTATTCCTCTAGCAATTAAAGCAAAAAGTAAACACACAATTTGACTTCAAACACATCAAACAAATTTCTGATTTTATTCATGAGAACAAAATGTTGAGAACAATGTAGATAGGAATGAGGGAGAGATTGACAAATCAATGAGAAGGTCTATTTTTCTTTTCCGAGGAGGAACAAAGATGTCGGGGATCCATCATAGCTGGGGTCAGTTGAACTGGGGAACTTCTATTTATGTCCTCTTCTTCTTCTTGGCATTTTCCTTGCTATTTGTTCTTCAATAAACAGTTCATTGGTAGAGACTTCAACTTTATTCAGATCATCTCGCCAATCTAATGTGTCTATCAGACGCAGCTCCATTTTGTCACTGACTCAAAATTTGAACAGATTGTTGTCAAATCAAATTTTCCAAGCCATTTTCTTCTATAAGCATTAGTATAGTCAGTAACTTTATCTGTAGCCAGTGTTCTGAAGTCTGTAATAATGACATATATAGAGGAATTTAAACCCCTTGACCTGCTCTTTGTCTTGGCCTCTTGCACTCTGGATCACTTTCTTTGGGTTTTAGGAGTTGAGAGTCTCGATCATCTTGAGTTATTGTGAATGATTCATGGCTAGTGCGATTTTTCGGTAGATCTCGATCTCTTTCTCGTTTCCTTTGAACTTTCTTCTTGGTGCTCTAGATCTTTTATATGCTCCTCCTTTGCACTCCAACTCCTCTTCCCATTACTCTTTTTCTCTTCAAGCTCTTTCTCCACATTTCCTCCTTTAATTGTGGGTTCCTCTTCCCACTTTGTTGATCTCTTGCCATAGTCATTAATACATATCCTCAGTTACGTTGAGTGCTCCATTTCTCTTCTCTTTCTTCCAAACTTTTGTGCATAGAAATGAGCATTCCATTATTTGATTATTTTCCTGGGCTCCTCTAGAGCTTTATCCTGGTTCTCTGAAATCCCTGTTCCTTATTGGTGGAGAGGCGACGATTGGAATTAGTGAAATATAGGACTTCTTTCATCTTAGCACCATGTCCTGCAAAAATGGAATTCTCTTACAGGCGTGTTTGAACTGTGCTGGTTTCAACCATCGGGGTGTCCTCTTCTTGTCCTTGCACTTTCACTCCCTCATCTGGAATCTGGCTCCACTATGACCCCCTTCTTCTTTTGATTTCTTGGCCCCTTGCTTTTGATCAGGAGTTAGTGGTGAAACTTTGGGGCACCCTTCTTAGCCCCTGACTTCGCCCCACTGGCTCAGCCATAACCTTGTGATGGTTCTTTGGGTGGGATCGAACCCCTCTTATTTCGCCATTGATATTTTCATTGAGTTTTCCAATAATAAGCCCGGCGCATTAATCTTATGGCGCTGATGCGGCGCGAGAATGACGACATTCTCTTGTGGTATCTTTGTAGGAACGAGCGAAGCCGGGCTCATACCTTTGCTTCTTCTTTGGATCTCCCACATTTTATAATCTTTTCTCTCCTCTTTCGACCCATTTCACCTTGCCGTCTTTCAACTTTCTAGCTATCTTTTCCACGGTTTGGTATGCGCTGTCTTCTTGTACTTGGATCCATGTTTTGACCCTCATTTCCATTGCATTTCATTTATAGTCTTAGCTCAGTATGGTACCCAGGCCCCTCGACCAAAAGCGAGGTTCTCCTTTCTCTACAAGGTTGGGTAAATTCTCCTGCGACTCGCAGCCGGATCTTTGTTGATCGTTTGCAGAAAATTTTCCCACCTTCTTTGCTCTATCAATTCTTGAGCAGGGAGATGAGTTGGTTGGACCACTTTCCTCTGAGCCTTTTCGGCATAGTGCTTCTAACTTCCCGATTAAGCGGCTTCTTACGGGGACTCGTCCTCCTCTTCTTTGCCTTTCTTTTCCCTTCCTTCTCACATTTGTTGATAGCCCCGGTTGGACTTCTAGGTTATTCAGTGACTGTTCTCAGTAGGTTCCGGATGATCTTCCCCCGGTTTGGGTGCCACTCCTCCATGTGATTTAGTTCAGATTTGGGATGATGTTAGAAGGTTCGACCATTTAGAAATCGGAAGGGTTTTTAAGTAGTTCGGGATTTAGAGTTTTCAGAATAAGCGGGAAGATCACGAAGATGAAAAGCTGAATCCTTCACGGAAGGAGATGATAATGAAGAAGTTTCTCAGCGATTTTAATTCAATTATTATTGTGGGCTATTTATTATTTCATTTATTTAAACATCGTGACTTAAATTCATGCTACTATTGTGTCTTTGTCTCATGTCATTTAGTGATTAAAGCTGGTGGCATAAACTTTTCTCTTATGTCGCGACATAATATTTGTTTAATCGCGACATAAGTTAGTGGGAGGACAAGTCATCCCTACAAAGGCTGCGACATGGGCTGCGACATCGAGTCTGCGACATCAGGCATCTCATGACATTGTTAAGTTGTCACGACCTCATCACTCTTTTAAAGGGATTACTCTTGTCGCGACCCAATTTACAATTTACATGCGACACAGTTTCTGTCGCGACATAACCTTTGATCGCGACCAGCGCGTTTTCTTCTTAGTCTTGTTTGAGTCATGACATCAACTTCTGATGCGACTTTAGTTCTGCCTAACGACATAAGTTTTAAACCAGCGACCCTATCTGCAAATTGCCTCAGTTAATGAACATATAGCTTTTCCTCTTGATTAAGTGTGATTATCATCATCAAATAAGCCATTTCTGCGTTGTTAACATGTATACTATTCAATTTCTGAGAATTTGTATAAGGGGAAAAAGAATGCTCCCTTTTTCAAATAAGCTCTTTCTGTGAATTCTTTGGAGTTGTCACGGAAGTTGTTACTTCTACTTTGAGTATTTAGTTCTATCCTTTATAATCTTCATTATCATAAAACTTTACCTAATCTTAAATAAAAATTAGTACAAATCACAATGTGAAATTTATTAGAAATTTAAACACTAAATTGTGAATTATAACAAACTAAAAAATAATTAAATCAAACTGATGTGGATTGCCTTCCACACAAAGCTGCTCCTTTTTAGTCTCTATTTGGACTTTCTTGCCATTGTTTCTCTTCTTCAATTTTCCCCATTCGGAGCCAAGGGTTTTATCTTCCAGTGCTTTCCCCAGTGGCCTTTGTCTTGACCATCTTTGGGCTCTACCTTCTTTGTTTCTGGTATATTTTCTCATTGTGTGATACTGTGTGGTCCACTCCATTTGGACTTTAGCACTCACGAGAAAGAAGAGCCTTATCACGGAGTTGAATAACAGGAGCACAATCTCGCCCGATTATATAAGTCGATTGATCGTACCATTTTTGTTTTTATCCTTGTAGATTCTGGCATTATCATAGGCTTCATTCACCAATTCTTCAATTCATTTAGGCCCGGAGTAGCTGTCTTCCTTAGTAGCTTTAAAATTCGAAATTAAGCTTCTTGAAGTGACCGCAATATCTTTGTATTCCGATTCAGGGCAGGCGTGACTGCCAAGACCAATCTATATGGGGACATTCAATGGAGTTTTGAATCTTTGATGCAGCAGCCCAGTATGATGAGTTCAGAATAAATCTTTCTTGCTTGAGCTTGGAGTCTTTTCGGTACTCTTTTATTTCTATGTTGAAATTTCGACTTGCCATTTGTTTGAAGGATGATAAGCCAAACTCATAATGTGTTTGATACCATATGCGCTCTCATCAGTTTGGCGTCAAACACCTTGTTTGGTGAGCTTCTCCTCCCACTAATGATAGTTACGGGTGTCCCCAAATCTGTTTGAATATTGCCCCTTAAAGTCCCTGGCTTTGTCTTGGCATCATTCTTTGAATGACATTTTGCTACTACCCATTTGATACATAATCCATTAGGATTGTATGTATTTCAAATGAAGCGGAAAGGTCCCATGTCATTCCGCCACATCAAACCATTGCACCACTAGGATACCTTGTAGGAACTCTAGCGCCTTACTGCGATATTTCCATTCTTTGGCATTGATCACCTGACTTTACCCATTAAAAACAATCCTTAAAGTGTAGGCCGGTAAGTCTATTTGAAGGCGCATTGGGCTGTTTATCTCACACAAAGTGTCCTCCATAAAGGAGTGATGATGGCATTCTTTAAAATCTTGCTTTGATCATATGGTGTATCTCGCCACCAAGTAAGATCAAACTCCTCTGGCAATGGTCATCCAGGATGTAGTACTGTTTATCGGTCCTTAGCCTTTTCTCTGCAGTGGCCCGAACTCACGGTGCATATTCTGGCTAAGTAATTCACAATATCACCATGCCGGGGTGATTGAATTGGCAGTGAAATAATACTCATCTGGAAAATTTTATAATATTTCTCTTCCCTTCTCTTAATACGATTAGGTTCTACTCTTGACAGAGCATTAAAACTCTCATGTCACTTCCCTTTTAATCTTGTTATAGTCAAATTCTGTTAGTAATATACATGCGATCGTCTTCAGCTTTGCTTCTTTCTTTGCCATTAGATATTTAATTCTTTATGATCAGTGTGTATAACAACATGAGACTGAAAATGTATGTGGAATTTTTTCACATGCAAACACTATTGCTAGCATCTTCTTTTGATGGTAGAGTAATTCTTGTGGCTATTAAAGGTTTTACTAGCATAGTAAATGGACTTGAACACTTTTTCATCTTTACATCCCAATCTGACTCCATTAAAAATCACTTTGGCATCTACGTGATTTCAGTTCTCTGTTCCGGTCCCGGTTTTGCCGTGATGGGAACCAACTAATCTGAATTTGATTTCTTCCGTAACTTTAAGCGAGGATTCATCAAAAGTAGAACTTAGTATCTTTTTCCATGTACACAGTGATTACATAATTTTGAGAAACTCGATAAATCTTGCAAAATCCTGCATGTCGGCTTAGATTCATGACGTAGTGGTGTCAATCTCTCGTTGAAACTTTTTGGTCTACCTCAAGCCCTGCTACGAGAAATAAATGCTAAGACCGTTCTTCTATGCCTGTGGCGTTTTCCCAATAGACACAGTTCTTGTCATTTTACACTTTGGAAATCTTGTCCACTGAGTTATGCGGAGCATTGTTAGCTGGATCCATACCTTGTAAAATCATCCATGAAGATCTCCCTTCTTACATAGATCAGAAAATATGAATATGCATTTTGGAAGGTACGGGAGCATTACACAATCCAAATGCTTGCATTCTCTAAGCAAAGTACCAAATGGGCATGTAAAGTAGTTTTCTCTCTTGATCTCTTGATAAGTAACAGTCTGATTATAACCATAATATCCCTTGGCTTGAGAAATGAGGGTGTCACACTTGACCTATCTAGCATCGAGTGGGAGCGAAAGTGGGGAAAATGATCCTTTCTGGTTGCGTATTTAATTTTACGTAGTCAATACACACCCTCCATCACACGGTTCTTGTAGGAATCAGTTCATCTTTCATTTCGTTAATTGAATCCACCTTGCTTTCTTGGGAACCATGCTGGACACCAAGGCTATCTGATATAGCATATATAAAGCACCGCATTCCAGCATTTGAACTTCTTTTAATGACTTCTTTAAATCACTTTGGAGTTCGGCCTCCTTTGATGCTCAATAGAAGTTTTTGCATTATCTTCCGACAATATTTTGTGCATACAAATAGATGGGGTGATATGAGGATCTTGATTGACCCGGCCAGTAGCCTTGTATTTCCTCAAAATTACGACAATACGTTCTTGACCGATCAATCGGTGATATAATGAGCAGTTTCTCATACGGTTCTAAGCTCATATTTCTAATGTTAGGCAATTCTTTCAATGTTAGCCCATACGCACTAGTTTCCTTCTCATGAGTTTCTTTGTTCTGTTTGCCTCATTTTTAATTGTTTTCATTTATACTTGAGACTTTGTTCCTTGTTAAACAAATTTGAAGGCAAAACTTCACGAAATCAGCTCTCGAGTGCGAAAATTCATCTCAATTTCATTGATAGAGTGTTGAATGATCACAGTCAAATTGATTATCATTTGAGAAGGCTAGTGTTTCTTGCGATACTTCAAGCTGTCTAACTGCACATAGGATGTTCGGACTCCTATGTCTTCTGGCCTGCTGCTTCCATCCCGACTCGGTGTCGGTTCTACTTTTATGTGCGTCCCGTCAAAGGCGAGCTCCTGTTGCTAAGAAAGGCCTTCCAAGCAACAAAGGAACTTGGTTGTCCTCCTCCATCTGCATGACAACAAAATCTATTGGAAATACAAATTTCCCAACCTTAACCAGTACATCTTCAAGAATGCCCTCTGGTTGTGCCATTGATCTATCGACCATACGTAATGTAATTCTTTGTTGGGATGGATTCCCAACCAACTACTGCACAACTGATAGAGAGCATCATTATCTGCTCAGAATCAAAAAAAAGCTTTCTTGAATTCATGCTTCACGTGTGGAGCAAGGAATGGTGGCTGCTAAGGTCTTTCATCTTTCTTGAGAGCTTACGTTGGATAATGGCACTATGATGAGTCGGATTGACTATACCACTCCTCGGTATCTTTCTTTCTTCTTTAAGTATCTCCTTCAGAAATTTTGCATATAAAGAGGCATGACTGATCACCTGCAAATGAATATTTATTTCTATTTTCTTAAAATATCAGAATTTAAGCTGTTCTTCTCTCCTTGACACGAAGTCTCGTGGGAATAACGCTACGAGTATAGTGATACTCCTTCCTTCTTTTACAGTCATTGCTTCCTTTCAATGATTTATTTGGTTGTTCCTTTCTTCTTTCTTAGTCTTCTTTCTCTACCTCAGTCTTTTCTGTTCCTTATGTCTTTTTGTTGCTGCTCAAATTTTTCCCACTTCTGTTGGATTGTCATTACAATCTTTTGGGTTCTACGTGTCACTAGGGAATGTTCCACTTGTTCGTTGGCACATTTAGGGCGGTTGCCACTGCGTGTCTCCCCAAATTTTTCAACGAGGCACTAGTGTTCTTACGAACATTTGGTAGTTTAGACTTGAAGCTTCGAGTCGATGGTTTACTGTTCATGGAATTGTAATAGCCTCTTGTGTCCCCGTGGCTGGCATCTGTTCTTCAAATGATTAGATCCTCCTTTGACCCTGATGTTTGTATTGCTTCCTCCTCCTTGCTCTTCAACTGTTTGGAACCTTGGTGGCTAATGATATCACTTCAGCACGAGGATCTTTGTTTCTGCCTTGGGCCTTATGACCCCTCCACCATATAGAGATTATGGTTCCTCAGATCTGGATGGTAGTGCCATGGCAGTTGGGTTTGGCAGAAGTAATCCTTCTCTGCTCGTTGTACTTAGCCTCCTTCAAGCGCCATAGACATGTATAAACATATTGGGCTCAGCCTCACTTGATTCTCATTTCTCTTCTTTCAGCGACGGTGTGTATCTCCTCTTGTTTGTCATCCCTGCATTATGGCATCCAGCTTAGCTTCCATGTTTTGTCATCTTGCTCAGCTCCATGACCCCTTTTCTCTGCTACTACCTCTTGAAAACCGGATGGAGCTTTCTGTTGCATTTGCTAAGTCTTCTGTCGGATCCTCTCGCCTCTTTGCTTTGTTTGGTCTCCTGACCCACGAGACATCGATAAATACAGATGTATCATTCAAGGCATGATACACTATGTCCATCTGAGTCTTTAGATCTATTCCATGCATTGGGCACCTCTTCAGCAACCTTTTTAGTTTCGAGCTACATATAGGCTCTCATCTTTCCCTTGTTGGAATACAGCCAGTCTCTCTTGTCTCACGAGTGAGAGATGAGGGAAAGAATGCTGGAATGGCTTCATCAAGCTCTTCCCCAGTATCAACGAGAACCATATGGTGGCGATTCATACCATGGGTGTTATGTCTCTCAAAGAAAATGGGAAGAGATGCGGTTTTATCACCTATGGTCTCACCGTTCGACTTCACTCTATTAGCCATCACGAAATCTTCGGTTCTCATTTTTAGGTCTTGATTAGGATGACCCGATGTGATCAGACTATTTGAACCATTATGATGGAAGCAGCTTTAGTTCAAAATTGTTTACATCAGTAAATTTGTGGATAGAATACTCTTCTTGAATAATAGGCCTCCAAAAATCCTCCGTTGTGTATCGATAATGGGGTCTTATTCTTTAATCCTCTGTTCTCTGTTTGGTCATGTCCCTCTTACGCCATAGCTCGTTTTATGCTCTTTTTGTCTTTCTTAAGCTCCTGAGTGTTCTTTCCAATTCAGTGTCTGCTGGAATCAGGTCAGATCCTTGTTTCCTATGCATTAAAGGTTTTCCTGAAATCAAAGCATACTCAGATTAATAGGATTAGTCAAACCTAACAAATATTTTCAACATGGCTTGTTAAAAATTAGTGACTAATGTAGTCCTTTGGCAGAAAAGCTATTTTGTTCTTTTCTTAAAAATGTCGAATTAGCATTTCCTTCTTTCATGCGAATATTAATCTAATTAATTCTTTCGATCCGACATGACGCGAAAACTTGTTTGGTGACCAAAGACATACAAATTTAGTACTATTGCAAAATTTATTGTCTAATCCGACATGGCGCCATCAAAACTTGTTTTACTTCTTGGTGACATGGATCAAAACACTTATGCAAATTTATAAGCGTTATCATAGAAAGTTATTATCTAATCCCGACAATAATTTTGCCCAGCAACATGCATTGTGTTCCTTAGCTATTGTATTCATTAAGAGCATTTTCATTAGAGTAAATCAATTTTTTTTTAGTGGTTTTGATCCATTATCTTTGCAAGTGCACAGGTCGAACAAGTAATAAATTAGTTAAGTCGGATATCGATCCCATAGAGATCTCGAGAATTCCAAACCAACTACCACGACTCTCAATCTCTTTATACTATTTGGACTATGATAGACAATTGGAATCGATTTTGAAAGCCTTAAAATAATGAAAACTAAAGGAATTGAATTAATAACAAATGAATTGAATCTTTGAAATAATAAAATTACAAATTTATTGAGCAGTTATCTTTAAGGAGCATTGAAAACACAGCTATTGTGAAACATCATTCACATGGTGCCTTGTAATGAGCAATGGTTAAAACTAGTGGGAATATGATAGTGCTAGGTTGGATCTCCTCCCGAACCCAGTTTCATTATCTAATCTTCTTTGTTTCTCTCGAGATCTGAGTGTTAGATAAGCTACTTTTAATCTGGGTTGCCTTGTTAGGTATTTTTGTTCTCAATACTTCATACCCACAACATGAATGCGCAGGCCTTAGCTCCTAAGATTAAGTCATTGCATGAGTTTACACTATACTGGTTTCTCTTCCTCAAAATTAGAATAGCTCATTCTTTCCTTGATTAGATCTTTGCTAATACGGGATTGAATTCACTATTCGAATCGAAATGAGCTTCTTGCAAGCTTAAGAATTGATAAATAGCCCAACCCCATTCTCATCTCTAAGTGAGAAGAGGATTTATCGATTTAATTTCCGCAAAACGAACTAGATCAACAATATCAGGTTATACCTTGAAATTGTTCATCGCTCGAGAATGCCTTCTGTGTCACTCGGAGGGCTGTTTGGAAATCGAGCTTGAGACAATCTCGTTAATGGGTATGAGACATTGATATTGGGATCCAATACTTGGAAAATACACAAGACCCGACCAAGTAGATTTACAAGCGAAGTTGACATTAATGAATAAAATTATGCGGGAAAGATAATTCGACCAGTAGAGTCAATTCGATAGGCATTTGGGTTTCCACAAATCAACTGGATTACACCTTCTGGCCAGCTTGCGATCAAAGCAGGCGTAAATAGGCAATTGGTAGTTCGAATTTGAGGTATGCAGAAATTAAACAACAGACAGTAATTTGAAGGAAAATAAGTGCGTCGGCTAAAATTTTAACGCTAACGTTGAATCCAGGTTGAAATAAAACGAAACTAATCTAAAAATAAAAAACAAAGAAAATTAAAATACGAGGGCCTTGACCTTCAGATCTCTCTTTGAGTTGTAAAGCTGCGTTCCTCCAGTAGCAGCTACGTATTTATAGGGTTCTAAAGTTGGGCCCTAATTTCGATGCACCTCATTTTGGATTTCAAGTTAAGCGGCCCGTTTGCGTCTTTATCGACCTCTTAATGTCGCGACATCGTCTCGATTAATATCGCGGATGCCTTTGTTTTGATGCGACATGTCTTTAGTGGCGATGTCGCGGCTTGACTAAATGTTGTCGTGACCTCTTTTCTTTGGAACTGATGTCGCGACAGCTTAATGACGTCGCGACCTCAACTCTTTGTATTTGATTGTCGCGACAACTAGATGTTGTCGCGACCTTTTGATCTTTGTAGCGGATGTCGCGATCTCGAATATTTATCGCGGCCTGTTCCGCTAGCTATGTTGTCGCGGCTGACGGCGATATGCTGACCTCGAGAATCTTCTCAATTGATATGCGGCGGCTAGGTGTTATCCGCGACCTTCTTAAAGTCTGGCCCGGCGTCGCGACCGATGAATGATGTCGCGACCTTCTTTCTTTGCAAGGCGATAGCCATGGCGCCGATTACGTGTTGATAATACGCGACCTCTTCCGGATAATAGCGACATAAATGTTCGATCAATTGTTTATCTTATGTCCACGACTTGGCCGATGTCGCGACCTGTTGTCCCGCTGTCTTGCAGGTTTTAATTCTGTCACGACCTCAAAGGATGTAGCGGCGCAATTCTTCTTCTTCATCAATTCATTGTGCGACTTGGAGTTTACGCCGAGCCCGGCTCTTTTTCCTTCCATTACTCTTACATTTGCGGCGGGGTTTTGTGGTCGCGACCTTGATATAATTTTCATTGCTATCAAGGCTGACATGAGATTCTTTGATCCTTGTGTGCCTTTCTGGCACCAAACTCCTTCAGCCAGTTATATCAGTACTGCTCAGCCACCTTCTGCTCCTTTTACTGCAAAAATTCCTCTTTCTCTTGAATTCCTAACATACTTAGTTTGGTTGAATTATTCCATATTTCTAAGCTTATAAATCGGTCTTTTTATATAAAAAATCAATGAGAAAAATGGTGAAAATGGATGACTTTAAGCTCATCCAATCGATATGCCACAATAGTGCGTTTATTCGACTCTTATTGGTATGCCAATTTATCCTTAACTTCAATTCTAACGGTTAACATTCTTTTTAAGGAACGTAAAATCATTCATTACAATTTACAATAGTATATATATACATTTGTAAATAGAACATTTTCACATTCATGCAGTTTCCTTTTGTAAATTCGTTTCACAAGAAATTGTCTCAAATCACTTAAAACAAATCATTTCAAACACAAATCAATATGCACTTTCTTGTCAATCATTTCCAAAATTCAAATCATTTCGTAATTATTCAAATATTTTAGAAATAGAGAGAGAGTTTGAGAACAAACCAAAAATTGTCGCTTTGTTTCAATCTTGAATCGACTTCAATGCGAACACCTCCTCATGAGCTATTCAAATACAATGACAATCACATATTGGTCGATTATTCTAGAGTTTTGGTTAGAAGTTGATGTCTACCCCGATACTCCTTCACTTGAGGATTTTACGGGGACATGACATATTTTCGCTCGTACTTCCTTTAAGAAAATTATAGCTCTATGAGTATATTTTTGGTAGAATTGGAGATCATCTCATTTGGATCACTGACACAACTTCACGACATTTAATGCCAAGCTGGTCGGTATGCCCAACTCACTCGTCGGCTACTATTTTTCTCAATTTCGAAGTGCTTGCTTCTAATCGTGGTAATGGTCGCTATTCATTTGAAGCTATATTTCCAAGGTTTCGTCTCCAATTGTAATCATCAAATTGGGATTACCAAAACTCAAGTTATTACATTTTACATCCATCTCCTCGATTTGCAAGGCGAATCGGTATTCTTACACATAGGTCCACTTTAACAGATTTCTGGGCACTTTGGGGTAACAATTTACATACACTTCCTTCAATTAAATTATTTCCCTAGAAGTCTATTTTACCCAAAATTTTGAATCACTCAATTTGGATGAGTGAAACTCAACCTATGGCCAAAACACCATAAGAACACCCAAAACAGAGCATACCCATGAGCTACCCGAACTCACCTTTAAGCCCATATTCGGGAGCATTAGAGCTACAATTTTCTCTGGTCCCTTCTATATATTAGTATCCCTATCTCTTATGGTTCTTACCAATTGGAATCACTTCATTTGGATGATTATAACTTAATCTATAGCTAAAACAAGAACAGGGGTTTTGACAACATTTCCTTTGAAAACCCAACATTTTTCCCTTCTTACAAACACTCCTCCAAACCAATCCAAACCAATACCAAAACCCATTTACAACCAATACAAAACACATTTATCCACATTTGGGGTTTTCCCCAACCCAAACACAAGAGAAAAGGGTTTAGGGTTTAGTTTCTTACCTTTGAATCTCTTGATTCCCAAGCCCTAACTCTCTCCTTTCTTCTTCTTGCTAGATCTTGAACAAATGGGATGAATTTTTGCACCAAAGCTAACCTCTTCACACAAAACCCTAGCTTCTCCTCTCGAAGCTCTCGTCTGGTTTCCCCGAATGGGCATTCTAAGACCCGAATGTGGTCTTAAGTCATCAAATCTCATAAGGCTTTGTTTAGCCTACAAAATCCATTTATGGACTTAATTTCTCCCTAATTTACTATATAGCCCATACTTTTCTCTATTTGCACTACAATCCCCATATTTACACCTAGACATGTATTCTTTATAACTTATGACCCTTAGGTTCTCTTTTTCACAAATTTCCATTTTTTCCTTTTCTCACATGGGTTAATTCCCGGATTCTATCATTTGACATTTAACATTTATCACTCAATCACATATACTCATTTTCGATCATATAACATTTAAAATTTTCATTTATCATTTATCAATTCCCGAAAGATCCCCATTTAGCTCTCGATTTATACACTAAACATATAATAAAATTATTATAAAAATTCTAGGGTATTTTTAGGGCGTTACAACTCTCCCCCACTTAAGAAAATTTCATCATCGAAATTACCTTCATTGAACAGTTACAGATATTGTTGCCTCTTATTTCTTCACTTTCCCAAGTAGCTTCCTCGGTCTTATGGTTTCTCCACAACACTTTGACTAGTGGAATCTTCTTGTTCCGCAATTCTTTCACCTCACGAGCCAAAATCTCTATTGGCTCTTCCTCATAGGTCAAATCTAGTCTCAGCTCAATTGTCTCCGAAGAGACTACATGTGATGGGTTTGATCGGTACCTCCATAGCATGCACACATGAAACACATTATGCATCGTTTCCAGAGTCGGGTAGTGCGAAGCAATTATGCCATTGGACGACTTTTCGTCCTTCGCAGGGCGATAAATCTAGGGCTCGACTTTCCCTTTTTCTGAATCTCATGCCTTCTTCCAAGGCGATACTTTCAAAAACACTTTTTCACCAACCTCATATCGAATATCTTTTCTTTTCATGTTGGCATATGATTTACGTCTATACGTGGCCACTTTCAATCTTTCTAATCATTTCACTTTTCTTGATCTCCTGTATCAAGTCGGGGCAAATCACTTTCTTTTAGCTCAATTCCATCCAACACAACGGTGTTCTACATTTTCTTCCATATAAAGCCTCGTAAGGCGCCATTCCAATACTTGATTGGAAATAGTTGTTGTACACAAATTCAACTAAAGGGATGTGTCTATCTCAACTACCCTCATAGTCGATCACCTGACTCCTTAGCATGTCTTCGGAATCTGAATTACTCTTTACGATTGTCCATCCATCTGTAGATTGACGTTGTCTTTGAAATTCAGTCGAGTGCCTAAAACATCTTGCAATTTTCCCCAAAATCTCGAGGTAAACCTCGGATCTCGGTCTGAAATAATGGATATTGGAATCTCATGCAACCGAACTATTTCCTTGATGTATAGCTTTGCTAGCTTATCAAGCGAATAGTTGGTTCTCATTGGTAGGAAGTGAGCTGACTTGGTCAATCGGTCTACTATGACCCAAACTGAGTCATGCTTCCTCCCTGTTAATGGTAACCCAATCACAAAATCCATGGTGATTCAGTCCCATTTCCACTCCGTTATTCTGATAGGCTGCAATAATCCCGCAGGAACTTGATGCTCTGCCTTCACTTTTGACACACTAAACACTTGGTCATGAATTCTGAAACATCTCTTTTCATTCAGGACCACCAATATAAAACCTTTAAATCTTGATACATCTTTGTGCTACCTGGATGCATAGCAAAAGATCCGTTGTGTGCCTTTTCTAGGATGGCTTTTTCTTGATTCACTATCTTGGGTACACAAACCCGATCTTATAATAAAAAAGGATCCATCTTCCTTCATGAAAGCTTCGTTCTTTTTCCTTTTCAATCGACTCACTATGGCGAGAAATTTTCTCTCATCATTATTTGTGCCTCTAGTACTCGGTTCGGCAAATCGGTTGCTACTAGTGCGCTACTATTGCACGTTGTCTAATAGTAGCGAATGAGCATTCAACGCTCCGGCGTTTGCCTTGTCTTTCTACTCAGCGTTTGCCACTACATTTGGCCTTTTCAATTGATAGTCAATCACATAATCATAGTCACGTAATTCCATCCATCGTTGTCTGGTAAGCTTTCGTTATGAGGGCAAATACTTAAGACTCTTGTGATCGGTGTAGATGAAACACTTTTCCCCGTACAGATTATGTCTCCATATTTTCAATGCAAATACAATAGCGGCCAATTCCAAATCATGTGTAGGGTAATTCTTTTCATGCGGCTTCAATTGTCTTGAAACATAAGCTACCACCTTACCCTCTTGAATAAGGACACATCTGAGTCCGTTTAACGATGCATCGCTAAATATCACATATTCTTTACCGTAGGTCGGTTGAGTAAGAACCGATGCCTTAGTCAAGAACGCTTTCAACTTATCAAAACTTACTTGGCGCTTTTCCTCACTCGAAACTTTACATTTTTAAGGCAATCTTGTCATGAAATTGCAGTCATGAAAACCCTTTACTTGAACATACAGCAATAACCTGCCAATCCGGGAACTACACACCTCTATGACATTTCGATGGTTTCATTCAATAATCACCTCTACCTTCTTCGGATCACTTGAATTCCTTCTTCGATACAATGTGTCACGAGAAAGACACTTCTCTCGGCAAGATTCACATTTGCTCAAGGTTTCTAGCACTACCCGAAGGTGTGTATCATGATTTTCCCAATCCTTTGAATACACAAGGATGTCGTCTATTGATGAGTGCCTAAAACACTCATCTTACATTCGCGTCGGTTCGTCATTTTCACATTATTTTATAATAATTTTATAGTTTTTGTGGCTAGATCCCTGATTTTGTGTCTGAGTGATTTCTGAGTTCATTGGGCGTAAGACGACTTTTAGACGATTTTGAACAATGAGGAGCAGAGCGGAAGTGGTATCACGGCCAGCGGCGTCACCACGTCGCGACGTCGGCTAATCTGCACCTCATCATTTAAAGTCTGAATGTTTCGAAATTAGGGTATTGGGGGAGGCGTGCGAGGAAAGGCACGGAATTCGGAAGCGGATCGGCCCGGAGACTTGGAGGAAGTGCTCGGGATTTGGACCGTTCTCTAGTTAGATATTATTTTTTTGGATAATATGATGATGTTTTTAATCTTGAAACGATTGGATCTTTTCTACGATGATGTTCTAGATCTCTTTTCTAGGGTTACATCAAACCTACTATCACATACAATGGATTAAAGCTTGATCTTTCATGTTATTCGATTTATTTATTAATTTGTCACATCTACTACATGCACACATTTGATTACATGATAATGTGGCCCGATGTTAGCATAATCGCCTTTGGAGATCAGGATCGAGATGAGGGTATTCGGGGATCTGCAGGTCAAATGTACTGCTTGATTCGATTAATAGAGATATTCCGGGCTTTGAGAAGGTGGCATTTGGGGTTAGAACATTTAAGCATTTCGAATCTGCAGTCGAGATAGAGATTATGCGATTCTATTCACGAGATGGCGGATATACCTCGAGAGAGGATATCTCGTAGGCAAGATCACCTCGCCATTGACATATTACAAATATATTGAATAACAATATCTTTAGAAAAGTAATCCATTGAACGTGATAGGGGGAGATTTAACCCTAGGCGCCAACACCATTAATTCACTAGAATCAATAGCAGCTTAGTTGCGGTTTCCTTACTCAAATTTTACCACCCAAGTCATTTATTCGGATGTTAATGCAGCGAACCTCTGTAGTCAATTCACCTTTCCACGTGGATCGATATCGTACTTTAAGTACACTATATTACTTGGGGCTAAAGCGTGCACTTGCGCATAGGCATTCATTTACACAGCGTTTTCATTTTGTCGAGTTTTGGCGGATTCTTGCAGTAGTGGAGAAAGGATAAGTGATATAAATGAGCACATAGATAGTATTCTGAATTTTTCGTTACTTTTGTTTATTTTTACAAGTGCTGGTAATTTGGTTTTGTTGGTTCGTGTGTTATTGCAGTACAGGTTTCGGTGAGTACATGCGACAGCGAGATCGAATTAATCAACACCTGTGTGATCCTGAGCCAGAAAGACTTACGCACAGTTGCAGAAAACGAAGAGCGAGCAGTTAAGAATTCCAATAGTCATGGAAAACGCGAAGAACAAGATTTTGGCGTTGAACAAAGCTGAACCCGCAGGAAGCGAAATGGGAATCACCGCCGGACGGAATCAAGCGCCCGGGCCATTTATACGGCGGGCGATCCTTACATGTTATTAGATGAGTTCGTTTACCGCAGCGATTGTTGGTGGCGATCGAGCTGACCCGCAGATTCAAGCAAACAATTTCGAATTGAAGTCGATCACGGTCTGATTAGCGGGACATCTTGTTCCATAGTTTTACCCCATGAGAATCCGAACATGCATTTGACTAACTTCCTCGAAGTTTGCGATACCATCAAGTACAACGGAGTTACTGAAGAAGCTCTAAGATTACGGTTGTTCCCACTTTCACTCGGGGATAGAGCCAAACATTGGCTAACCAGTCAGCCACCAGATTCCATTACTACATGGAACGATTTGGTCTTGTTGACCAAGTTCTTTCCACCTTCGAAAATTGCACAACTTGTGCGAGAGATCAATGTTTGGTCGACTAGGAGAACTTGAGGAGGCATCAGGATAGGTTCATGAATTGTGCGGAAGTGTCCTCTGCCGACTAACAAGATGGATGCAAGTCCACCTTCTACAATGGTGCGAGAAATGCAGAACAATGATAGATGCCTCATTTGGAGAAGGTGACAGCACGATGAAGAAAACCCTGAGACCCGAGCTATGAGATCTTGAAGAGCGTTGCGACCAACACAAATCGGTGGCCTAGAGAGAAGGCTACCGGTGAGTGTGGTAAGTGTACAGATCAAGGAGTCCTTAACAGCTTTGGTGAATCGTGTTGGCCTGACTAACTAAGCCGGTTGAATGAGCGTGAGCCGCGAACCCCATCTGGTAATCGCTGGGAGTTGTGTGAATTTTGTGGAGGACGGCCTGACAGCGGCGGAATGTCGAGTCGGTAAACCTACGGTAGAAGCGAAGCCCGATACGTGTCGGGGTTTAATCGGTCGATCACGGCAGGGCCCGGGTATGGGGTATGACTACGGAATCGGGAATCGGGGACAGGGTGGGCGTAGCAATCGGAACGAGAATAATCAAAACAACCAAGGGTATGGATGGCGGAACAATCGAACTCTGTCTGTGTCGAGCCAGAACTAGTGAAACACACTCTGAGAAGAAGTTGGATTTAGAGCAAGCTCTTGCGGATGTTAACTTCTCATTAAAACACATGAATGAGGCTAAAGCAAACATGCGGCGGCAAACAGCCGAGTTAAACAATCAGCGACCTGGTGAGAAGTTTAGAGCACAAATGGGCCCGAATGTAAACGCTATTGAAAACGACGGGATCCTTAGCAGAAGCTGACTTCAGTAAACCCAGGCGAGACGAGGAAATGAACATGTCAAGCGATTCTGAGAAGTGGTAAAGACTTGGAGACCAAGAGAAGCCCTCGACTACGAGGAAGAGGTAGAGGCGAATGTAATCGGCATAGTCGAGTGATGATACAAATAAGGAGCGACCCCATGAGAAGCAGTCATCGAGACTTTGTGGAAGCAAGGCGACATACCGGTTCCTTACCTGACGTCTCGAAACATAAGCTGGATAAGCAATTCACCTAAATTCATGGATGTTTTCAAAAGTGTACATAAACATCATTTGCGTGCCACTAGAGCAAATGCCTAGTTATGTAAAATTCATGAAAGACATCTTGTCTCGGAAGAAGATTAGCTGACTTGAGACGGTGAACAGGAATCTGAGTGCCATCCTTGAGAGGAAGCTACCGCGAAGCTCGAGGATCGGACAGGTTTCACTATCCGGTGCCTGATTGGAAATGCTATTTTGAGAGCGCTATGCGATTTGGGTGCCGGCAGTAATGCTATGCCCTTATCCATTTTTAAGCGTTTGGGATTAGGAGCTTCATGACTACGAGTCACTCTTGACTTGTGGACGGATCTTTGAAACATCAGAGAGGATAATAGAAGATGTCCTAGTTAAGGTCGACAAGTTTATCTTTCCGAGCGAATTTCATTGTTTTAGACATGGAGGAAGATAAAAATGCAGACAATCTTGGGAAGAAGACCTTTTCTAACAGCGGCAGGGCAATGATTGATGTATAAACGACTGGCCCGAGAGTCTGAAAGAGGAAGTAAAGTTCAACGTGTATTGACGGTGAGACACCCGGTGAAGTGATACTTTCTTCATGGCGGAACATAGTAGAATATAGTGTCTGTGAGTGGTCTTCTGACCCTTTGGAATAGCCTAGTAGAGAGAATGAATGCGAGAGCACAGTGAGCGGAAGAATATGTTAAATGGATGGACTCTTTCGGACTGTCAGACGAGGAAATACTTCGAGACCTGCGGGGCGAGGGAGGGTTCATGCCATTATCGATTGAGCAACCACCCGAGATGGAGCAAAACCTCTACCTAGTCATTTGAAGTATGCATACCTTGGGGTAGAATACGCCTACCGTGATTATCTCGGCATCTTTATTGCGCTGGAAGAGATTGTGAGGTCCTTTGAGATCACAAACATGCACTCGGATGGTCTCTAGGCGATCCCCAAAGGTTCGATCCTTCTATGTGCATGCATCGTATTTTACTAGAAGATGGACATAAACCTTGATGGAGCGCGACGGAGGTTAAACAGGCAATGAAGGAAGTAATTAGGAAGAGGTTTAAAATGGCTAGACAGGGTGATTGCCCCATTTGAGACGGTCATGGATCGACCAGTTCGGTAGTGCAGAAGAAGGGAGGAACAAGCGTCATCGGGGGCCCGAAAACAACATCTTCTTGCCCGTCCCCAGAAACGAGTTCACCGGTGGAGAATTTGTATTGATTATCGAAGGCCCGAACAAGGCCACTCGAAAAGATCACTTTCCATTCATAGTTTCGTCGGATGCTCGATCGATTAAGTGGTTATGAATACTATTGCTGCAAACCGGGATGCTCAGGTTACAATCAAATTGCCATAGCTCACGAGATCGGAGAACAGCATTCACTTGTCATATGGTACATTGCGTCGTTAGATGCCCTTTGAGGTGCGAGCAATGCAGGGTACTCGATGCATGATGGCCATATTCTCGAGCATAGTGGAAGGCGATTGGGAAATCTTCATGAATTTCTGAGTAATGGGAAATTCATTTGACAATTGTCTAAAAAATTTGAGAGCTGTGCTGGCAAGATGTGAAGAGACCAATTTAGTTCTCAATTGGGAAAAGTGCCATTCATGGTCTGAGAGGGTGTGTCCTTCGGATCTCGACAAGGGAATAGAGGTAGATAAGAGCGAAAGATTGGAAGCAATTGAAAAGTTGCCTCCACTCTTGGTAAAGGATTATGACTTTCTAGGACCGTATTTGGATTTTATAGGCGGTTCATCAAAGTTTCTCCGCGGATTACCAAAAGCTAGTTATCTAACCTTCAGTCAGGGATATACATTTGAGTTTGATCCCCAATCATTTGCATCGTTCTCGGTGTTGAGACAAGTTGATCTACTGGCTTCTATTGTTGTGGCGTCGGATTAGTCGTACCTTTGAACTTATGTGTGGCCTTGAGTGACTTAGCGATTGGGGCGTCTTAGGGCGAAGCAGGGAGAAAATTTTTCAAGAGTGATCTACTATGCTAGTGAGACCACTGAATGATGCTAGGCTGAATTATGCCACTACGAGGAGAAGAACTATTGGCTATTGTTTTTGCAGCCCGACAAATTTAGGCCATATTTGATTATTATGAAAGTCGTGGTGCACATCACGATCATTCGATTTATTAAGTACTTGATGACGAAAGATGCCAAACCCCAGATTGATTCGGTGGGTTACGCTGTTGCAAGAATTCGAGCGTGAAATCAAGGACAAGAAGAACCGAAAATCTAGTAGCGACCATCTTCGCGGCCCGGAAGGGGCCGGAGGCGATGTTCGGTGAATGGGAATTTCAGACGAGAAACTTTGCTATTAAGGACAGAAAGCGGTTCCCTTTGGTTTGCGAGATTATGTAGACATTTGGTGGCCAAAGTGATCCCCGGGTTTAACTATCGGAAAGAGGAAGGGTTTTACTGCACATAAACACTACTATTGGGAAGAGCCAATTCTTTACAGACACTGTGCTGATCAGGTGATAAGGAGATGTGTGCCCGAAGATGAAATGCATACTATTCAGAACCATTGTCACACTCTCTGATGTAGTGGACACTGGTGGCAGGAGAGCAGCCCGACAAGGTTCTACAATCGGGTTTTATCTTCTTAACTAAGATGTTATATATTGTTTCATGACGATAACCGTGGGTGGGGTTTATCTCTAGAAAGAACCGAGCCACCCATGCATCCCATCTTGGAGGTAGAATTTGTTTGATTTATGGGGATCTATTTCATGGGACCATTTCTGCATCGTACAACAACTTGTACATTTTTGGCGATGAACTATGTCTCCAAAGTGGGTGGAAGCAAATTCTACACGCACCAATGATGCCAAGGTGTGGCTCACTTCTTGCCTGGCCAATATATTCTCACGTTTTGGAACTTCTCGAGCTTTAATCAGGATAATGGTGCCCATTGCGCAATAAAGGTAATTGATAAGTTATTTGCAAAAGTATGAAGTGCATCATCGTACATCTCACGCATATCACCCACAATCAACGGGCAAGCAGAGGTATCAATAGCTGAAATCAAATACATTCTCGAAGGCAGTCAAGCATTTCAGGGAAGGATTGGTGCAAAAGATAGGCGATGCGCTCTGGGCATCTGCCACCGCATTTAAAAAACTCCTTTGGGCATGTCTCGGGTTGGACTAGTGTATGAAGTAAAAGCTTGTCATCTTCTAGTGGAATTGGAGCATCGAGCCTATTGGACCACTCGTGACCAGAAAGCATGGGCAGTGCATTGGTGGTGAAAAGCGACTACTCCGGCCGAGTGAGCTAGATGAGTTCGAAAGCGAAGCATATGAAAGCATCGCATCTGCCAGGAAAAGACTAAAGCAGCCACGACAAACACATCGCACTAGAAGGAGTTCAACGGCCGGACAACAAGTCCTTCTATTCAATTCTCGATTAAAGCTTTTCCCGGGGAAATTGAAGTCTCGATGGTCCGGGCCTTTCACGGTAACAAAGGTCTTTTCACATGGTGGGGCAGAAGTTTCACATCCTGAGAAAGGCACATTCATAGTCGCCACCCAACGCTTGAAGCCGTACTATGGAGGCGAGTTTCTTGCAGACAAGAAAATCATTCGCTGATATTCTGAATGATGTAGTCATCTATCACATGAGTTTGGGTTCCCCGAACACATTGATTGAGGTCGTCATTGCTGACATTAAACATAGCGCTTCTTGGGAGGCAGCAAGTGTTCTTAAACTTTCCCTTTTGTTTGGCTCCAAGTTCTATTGTTTATTTTCTGCGATTTTAGGTTTCTAGCTTTATTTGTGATTGGTATTTCGGTTTGTTTGTTTTACTTCGGGATGCAGTCGGATCTGGTGAGGAGTTACGTTCAACTGCATTCTGGCTCGAGTCTGACTCTGAGAGAGGGGTTCATGTTCATGAAATCTTCAATGCTCGAATTTTTCTACGTCACGTCGCTGACGTGGATTTCCGCGTCGCGACGTCAAATTAACACCCTGCGTCGCGTCGCGGCGTGTATTTTCCGCGTCGCGGCGATAATTAACACCCCTCGTCGCGTCGCGGCGTGGATTTCTCAGCGGCGTCGAATTAACACCCCTCGTCGCGTCGTGGCGTGTATTTTCCGTCAGCGACGTCAAATTAATACCCTCACGTCGCGTGCGGCGTGTGTTTTCACGTCGCTGACGTCAATTTGGCACACCCTGCGTCGCGTCGCGGCGTGTGCGGCGTCTCGCACTCACGCGGCGTGGTTACAAACTCGTCACGTCGGCGCGTCGTCCTCCGCGTCGCGGCGTTGCCCCAGTGAAGCTCATCACGTCGTGACCGCTAGCGTCGCGCGTCGCGCATTGGCCGAATCGATTCATTTATGGCTTTTCACCGCACACACTCCCAATTAAAACCCCAGATTTCCCTTTGTGCACAGCGTTCCGCTGGACTTGCCAGACCCTTGTTTCCCAGCGGTGTTGGGCTTCCGTTCTTCGACCCCCATTGTGCTCCTACGAGCCACCCTCTTCCCTGATTCCAGGTCATTGTGGCATTTCCCACTATGCTCGGTTCTAGCTTAATGGAGTGCATTCTAAGTACCTTTATGCTCAAGGAATTGGTTTCGTGGGCTTCTCCGTGTTCGATAAGTATTTTTAGATACAGAGTAGGGTCTTGAGTCTTGAGTCTTAGTTAGTGTTTCTAGCACATTAGGTGTTTGTGTTTTTGTCCAAGTCAGTAGGTGCCCACTTTGGGGCCACTACCACGTGTTCTAGATCCAATATGCGCGAGGCGGATTGCTGCAGATCGACGTGGGGACAGGCTCACGTGATCTTCGCGGTTTGCAAATATAGTCTTGTAGAGCGGTTGCTTTCATTGCAAAAGCTCGTTCATTAAAGAAGGGTTTCACATCACCAGGTGATTTCTTCGAAAGACTTCTCCCAGAGGCTAAGGGGTGGCGTCTTTATGCCCGGCCCCCTCGTCGGCGGCGATGGCGTAGTCCACTTCAGAAATTTTTATGACCTCGCTTCCCATTGTCCTCGGGTCAGTGCGGGCGTATTGGTCGACCGGTCTGGCGGTCGATCGATGCTTTATAGTTTAGGCATGTAAACGGGGCCCTTTGATCGGCCTACGTGAGCACCACTGACTACTGAGGTCATCGCATATTGACAGTGGAAGAGGTGAGTGGAGGATCAATAGTGCGGGCCACGCAGTAAATTTTAAGGCCAAGCATTTGGCCTTCATTCCCAAGGTTTGGCATCACTTCATCACTTCGCATCTTATCCCGATGACGAATGTTTGTGAGGTGACAGCCCAGCGTGCCCTGCTTAACTTCGCCATTATCCAGGATATACCATTCGATGTTGGGCGGGTTATAGGGATGTCTCCTGCTTAGGGGCGAAAATGAACTAGGGCACCCCTTTACGATCTTTGGATTGGCCAAACAAGCGGGGTGCCTCTTGGCGACAATGAGGCGCTTCTCCGTTCGGAAGCCATAACCTCCGGTCAGCGAGACACGGTGTCCGCATGGCTTACGAGGTCGCCGGCCGGGCGCGAGCCCCTGAGCGAGGCGAGCTTCCGTTATCGGGCTACGCTTTGGATTCGCGACACCAGATGACGCCGGCGGTCTCGTCTCACCCACCTCCACCACCACCCCAGCGGCCTCAGGCGGCCGTTTCTCCTCCTCCTTCACCAGATCTTGAGACGTGCTCCTCAGCTCCGCCCCAGCGTTGCAGCGCGTGCAGGATGAACCAGCTCTGAGGTCCTGGTACCCCGAGATATGGGCGTTGCGTCGCGACATGCGGGCGATCTGGCGATCAGCCATCATTTTACATGCGCAAAGAATAGCCTATGCAGCTCCAAACACTCAACTCCCGTTTTCAGACCAGCCCACCACCACCCTCCACCATAGTTGATATTCAAAGGGGAGTTCCCTTACCCCATGTTTTATCTCTGCCAAATGGGACAATCGGTTATTTTGTCTTGGGGTGTGGATGTCGTTGATGTGGTACTAGGTTTTTGGTTTGCTTAGTGGTACTATGTTTTTGTTCTTGTTTATCGTTGTTTCGATTTCCGCAGTATGCCGTATTTTTAGCTTGTTCCGTATATTAGTCAGGTTTTGTTTTTTAGTATTGCATGCGCTTATCGGGTGGTGTTTAGGTTTAGTTTTTAGTTTGTTTTACATCACACTTTCATGTTAATGAGTCATGTGTTGTTTGCGTGTGTTTTGTGGGACATTTTTGCATGTAGTGATCGTGATACATGTGTGCCATTTTGATAATGAGGATCACTCTTGATCGAGTTCACTATAAACTCGTCTCAAATGCATACATTTGCTCGATGCTCAGTAATTAGGTCAATAGTTGAAAAGGGCCAGTGAATCAATCCCGGTGTCAAGAAACCAATTCAAACCCTATCACACTCACACACCAGTGACTCTTCTGGGTGAGTACGACAAGTGCCGAACCAACTACTAAAGCTCGATCAACTCCAGTGAGATTCAACCATTCGAGAGCGACGTGGACACCCCACCAAAAGAGGATTGCCATCAGCCCCAACCAAAAAGAGAAAATACAAAACAATAGAAAAAGAGAAAAAGAAAAAGAAATATGACAAAATAGGTATATGCATAGAATAAGCTGATCATCCACCTAATCCCGCATTAGCCCTGAGGGCCTATCAAAGCCTAATGCCCTGAGCCAATCAATGGAGTCATCGGGACCCACTCGCCCGCCAAGCATGGGACGTATGATGGATCATTCACACAACCCAGACCTTTGAGTTTAACAGTGTTCTGGTGAAGTTTGAAGGAATCTGAATGCCTGGGGTGTCTCTTAACCAACTCGGTGGGAGTCACCAATGGATCCCCGCCATGTGAACACCCCTACTAAAACTTCGCACTAGGTCTTCTTCCATTTTGTTTTAGGTACGTAGGAAATTTCTAAGTATGAGGACATGAATAAATGGGTGCTGCCTCCTATCCTTTCCTAGTTAGCTTCTTCCTAATAAAGAGCTGAGCTTAAGCTCTGGGGGTATCTAACCTAGGCATATTCTCGAGGTCATTCACTATAAGCACATAGGAGTTTTTGGGAAAGGCTATTGAACACCATGGGATTTGATGCACTAGTTAGTTTCACCTATCTAAATCGAAATTACCGAAAGTCAAATATCTGTATGCCTTCACTGAACATCGAGCAAAACAGTGGGTATGTGAGTCAGTCCAAATTGATCCCCTATTTTTCAGCATGTGCATCACTGTCTTAGTGTGAGTTACATTATGTCGAGTGTGTGTGTCCTGCTTATTCCGCTCTGCTTCGAGGACGCAAAGAAACCAAGTCAAGGTGTGATGAGGTGCCTAAAACACCTCATCTTTACATTCGCGCTCTGTCATTATTTTCATTTATTTTATAATAATTTTATAGTTTTTTGTGGGCTAGATCCTCGATTTTGTGTCTAGTGGTTACGCTGTGTTCATCGAGCAGATGTACTGAAGCAGCTTGGGTAACGAGGAGCAAAAGGAAGTGACTCAAGCCACGTCAGCGACGCCACACCGTCAAGGACGCCACCACGTCACATCGTCACTAAAAATCGCACCCATCATTTAAAGTACGAATGGCTCAGAAATTGGGGTATCGGGAGACGTACGAGGAAAGGCACCCACCCGCAGCAGATCACAGACTCGAGGAAGTACTGGGTTTTGGACCGCTCATAGTTAGATATTATTTTTGGATAATATGATGATGTTTTTAATACTAGACAATCGATCTTTCTCCGATGATGTTCTAGATCTCTTCAGTGGTTACATCAAACCTCGTCGCTACAAGCAATGGATTAAAGCTCTTCGATTCTTCATGCTATCTTGGGCTTGTTATTAATTTGCTTCATCTACTCTATACCTGCATTTCTTACACTACATGATAATGTCTCAAAGCTAATGTTAAGATAATCGCACCGAGATCCGAGATTCGAGAGATGAGGGTATTCAGGATCTCGTAGAGTAGCCTCTTTAGCCTATCTTGCTTAATAGAGATATTCAACCCGGTGGCATTTGTGGTTAGAACATTTAAGCATTTAATGACTAGCCTATGATAGAGATATACTTAGATTCTATTCACATTTAGATAGCGATATACCTCGAGAGAGGATATCTATAGGCAAGATCACCTCATTATCAACATATTACAAATATATCAATAAATATCTTTAGAAAAGTAATCCATCGAATCTGATAGGGAGATTTAACCCTAGGCGCCACAACATGATCACTAGAATCATTAGCTTACTTGCGCTTTTACTTCAAATTTTACCTCTAGAATCATTTATTCAGATATCATCTCCAAAAGCGTAACCTCTCGTAGTCAATCACCTCTTCCGGATCGACATCCGTACTTTAAGTACACTATATTACTTGGGGCTACTCGTGCACTTGCGCACATAGGCATTCATTTTACACACCGCGTTTTCGGCCTGTCATCTATAAACACCACGACAAACTGATCTACATACGGTCGGAAAACATGATTCATTAAGTCCATGAAAGCCGCTGCCAGACATGGTCCATGGATAGTAAGGAACTCTATAATGTCCACACCGTGCTCTAAACGCCATCTTTATGTAATAACTGTATCCCCTAATCTCAGTTGATGATACCTTTATCGCAAGTCAATCTTCGGTGATATTTGCACCTTTTCAATTGGTCGAACAAGTCATCAATGCAGTACATACTGCTCTTCACCGTCATCTCGTCGCTTGCCCATAATCAACACACAACCGAAGCGTAGCATCTTTCTTCTTGACAAAGAGCACTGGAGCTCCCCATGGTGATACACTCGGACATATAAATCCTTTCTTAATAATTCTTGCAACTGAAGCTTCAATTATTTTAACTCCACTAGATCCATTCTATACATTGTAATGGATGCCATAGTGGCACACGGAACAACGTCAATTGCAAACTCATTCTCTCTGTGTGGAGGCAATCCTGGCAACTCCTTTGGAAACACATCTGGATAGTCACTAACCCAGAATGTCTAAAACCAGTTCCGCCTTTTCGTATCTACCGTACACCCCAAGTAGGCTTCACACCCTTCGACCCATCGCTCTAACAAGAGAGCACTTAATATCACATTAGAGAGGTGGGCCTCACTCTCGCCCATAAAAGTCACTCCACTCTGTCCTTAAGGTCACTCTTCATTCTACAATCAGCTACCACTCTGAAGTTCAGGACAACCAAGTCCATCCAATATCACATCAAACTCTTCCTCGAATGATAACTCGATCAAGTCTCCTAGAAAACTCACTCTTGCATTATGATTGTGGCACTCAGAACTTGACCACAATGACACTATGCCCAAGTGGGATTTGTCACCAAGATATCAATACACTTAGCTTCACCTTTTCGTAAACCACCCAAACTCCTGAATGGCAAGACAAATGTAAGAACGGGTTAAACCCGATCAATCAATACATACACTAGTCTCAAAGATAAATTTACTAAACTATCACATCCCACTGGGTTTCACGCCTTCATCTATATGCCCAGCCGCCACAACATGCTGAGCATCTTCGGTTTCACCCATAGTCCTGGTGGGTCGCTTGTCCGATGCACTTAGTAATGTAATACTATTGGTCTCCGTTGTTTTCTCCGCATCGCTTAAAATCAGATCCCCGCCGCCGATGTGAAGGAACGAGCCTCTAGACACCTTTATCTCAGGCTCATCAGATCCATAAGGCCAAACAGCACCGCATTCTTCCAACACCTCCTTATGTCTCTCCCACAACGTGTGCACAAGGGAGGAGCTAAATTTCTCCAAGAACCTCCTGTGTGACACTAGCAATCGACTGCGCGGCGAGAATGGTCTACTACCGATAATCCGAGCTGGTCCATGCAAGCCAGAGTCACCAGAACCCTGTGACCTCAAACTTTATTCTGGAATAGCATTTAACTTCACTATCTAGTGGTTCTTCTTACCCTCTTCTTTCTTTCTTTTCTTCATTCTTCATCCTTCACTCTTTCAACATTTGTGTGCCAATACTGTCATAATCTTAGAAAACTACTGCCGGCAGTAATCCCGTGACATGGGTCCGAATATAACTACTGAGGCTATCCCCAAATCCTCATGTGACTTTCTTCCTGGCCAATAGCATTTCTAGAACATACTTGCTCAATCAAGTGAATTCCTTCCGACATTCCGTCACACTCATCCATTTCTTGTTTTCTAGATTATGAAACTCATCTCAAATTGCCGATAAATGCGACCCACATATTGCTTCCCTCGAATTCTTTTCAAGAAGAACCCCATGTATTGCCCTCCTAAGTATGCGGTCCTAGTCACGGAAAGCCACCACTGATAAGCCTCATCCTGTACTAAAGAAGTCGCACACTCTAAGTTATTTTGGTGACAAATCCACTTTCACCAAAATCCACTCTAAGTTCTTTCAGCAAAATACCACTTTGCTGCAACATTCTTTCAGTTATTTCGAGCCAATTTTTCGCCATGGAAGGCTCATCATCTTTCTTCCCAAGGAAATCCATGGGCTTCCATATTTCTCATTCCTCTCTATGGCTAATCAGCCGAGGAACAATTGCAACCTATTATACTGCTCTTGCAAAGTATGTTTGAGCTTATCCTCGCCGAGAATATCCATAGCACCTCATGTCGCTTGACTTTGGTCGTTTATCGGTGGAGCATGGGATGCTTGCTCACCATCCACACTAGCAGGACTATTTGGGCGACTTTTTGAGTCACCTCCGACCCTATGGGATCCTAAACTATCCATGCTTGACCTATTAAGACCAACAAGATCTGCATCAGAGTCACGTCATCCTTTATATGCAAATGCAATGTATGTCATAAAAATTTTCAAATTCATTTACAAACAATTTCAAAATCATTTTGTAAAACCGCCTAAACCTAGGCTTTGATACCACTTAAATGTAACGTACTCTCTTTTACCTTTTAAAGGCCTGATCATATAAACACATTTCATATACTCCATCTAGTCATGAATAATTAATATCTATTTAAACATAATTATTTATGGGTAAATGATATCAATACCTAATCACATTCTTTGGACATAAAAGAATATATATATATATATATATATATATATATATATATATACATTCCTTAATTCAAATAAGGCCCATAACTATTCTTGAATAACAAATTTATACAAATTGGCATTCCATAACTTTTCAAATACATTTACAAAATGATATTCTTAGAGTTCACCTCACAAATACTAGACATTCGTAGAATATCCAAAAACAAAATATCTGCAACATATTCTTCTCATTTAAGACTTTAGATCATTGAATTCAATGCAAAATAGTTACAAAATATCATGAACGGAATGATGCATGGGACAAACATTTACTTATACTCGTTGTTTGATCAGCGGTCCTCGCGCCTCATCTTTCGCCTTGCTACTTTCTACTTAGTACTTGCACGTTGATAAAAACAACACGCTAAACATTTTCATGCTTATAGTGGTTCTATATAATTCTCTTATTTCGCTTAAATCAAATCATGCAATTTCATAAGACAATGCTTTTCATACTTTCTTTAAATGACCAATGCAAGATAATACATACATAAAGATATATTTCCATTTAATCAATTACACCATCTGTCACCCAACCGTGCATTTTCATGCAACAATCATTCAGATCATAAATCATGCACTTTTTCATTCTCATTATCATTTCGTATTTTAGCCCTTATCGAATTTAACTCCATGCTTCTAAGTACACGATAACGACCACTCCAGATGGTCCCTCTCGTCGCAAACCTGTAAACACTAGCTTTATAAAAATATGTACTCAAACAGGTACACTCATCGATACTATCCTCACTGGCCATACTTGACCTAGTGATGCCACAATAAATAGTACGTTTGTCTCGATTCTTTTATTCGTGATACCAATTTATCCTTAACTCGAACTCTAATGGTTAACATTCTTTACAAGACAAAACTATTCAATACAATTTTACAATAGTATATATAAATAAATTCAGATGTGCAAATAACATTAACATTCACGCAATTTTCTTACGCAAATTAAGCCACAAGAAATTGTCTCAAATCACTTAAAAAAATCATTTCAAACACAAATCAATATGCACTGTCAATCGCCCAAAATTCAAAATCATTTCGTAATTATGCAAATATTCTTAAATAGAGAAAGCTCAGAGAACAAACCAAAAATCGCCGTTTTGATTCCAATCTTTGGAATCTGATTCCACTGCGTGGCTTTGGTCTCCTCACAACCCCTATTTAAATACAATGACAATCACATATTAATCGGTTAGCGAGTTTCCAGTTGGGGGCTCATACTCCCACCAATACTCCTTCACTTGAAAATTTTATGGGGACACATGAGCTATATTTTGATAATGATTCCTTCAATAAAATTATCGCTCTATGAGTCTATTTTTAGTAGGAATTGGAATCATCTCATTTGGATCACCCAAACACAAGTTACGGAATTTTAATGCCAAACTGGTTGGTATGCCCAACTCACTAGGTTACCTACTATTTTTCTCAATTTCAGGGGTCTTAACTCCATACATTGGTAATGGTCCCTTCTACTCATTTGAATCTATATTTCTAAGGTTTCTTCTCCAATTGGAATCATCCAATTTGGATCACTAAAACTCAAGTTATTGCATTTTACATCTATACTACTCTAATTTGCAAGGCAGAATCATACTGTTCTTACACATAGCCCCACTTTAACCGATTTCTAGGCACTTTGGGGTAACAATTTGCATGCACTTCCTTCAAGTAAATTATTTCCCTAGAGGTCTATGTTACCCATAATTTTGAATCACTCAATTTGGATGAGGGAAACTCAATCTATGGCCAAAACAACATAACAACACCCAAAACAGAGCATACCCGTGAGCTACTTGAACTCACCTTTAACCCCATATTCGGGAGCCTTAGAGCTACAATTTTCTCATGGTCCCTTATCATTATTCGTATCCCTATCTCTTAAGTTTATTTACAAATTGGAATCACTTCATTTGGATGATTATAACTTAATCTATAGCTAAAACAAGAACAGGGGTTTTGACAACACTTTCAAAACCCAACATTTTTCCCTTTTTACAAACACTCCTCCAAACCAATCCAAACCAATACCAAAACCCATTTACAACCAATACAAAACACATTTATCCACATTTGGGGTTTTCCTCATCCCAAACATAAGAGAAAAGGGGTTAGGGTTTAGTTTCTTACCTTTGAATCTCTTGATTCCCAAGCCCCAATTTCATCCTTCTTCTTCGAAGATTTGAATAAACAGGTGGAATTTTGCACCAAATCTCACCTCTTCACACACAAACCAGTAGCCTCCTCTCTCAAGCTCTCCACGGTTTTTCCCAAATGGGCATTCTAAGACCAAATGTGGTCTTCATCAAATCTCATAAGGCTTGTTGCCTACAAAATCCATTTTGGACTTTAAGTTCTCCTAATTTACTATATACCCCATACTTTTATCTATTTGCACTACAATCCCCATATTTACACTTTTAGACATGTATTATTTATAACCTGTTAACCTTAGGTCCCCTTTTTCACAAATTTCCAATTTTGCCCTTCTCACATGTTAATTTCTGCCCTATAATTTGACATTTAGATGCCGAAATAATAACTACATACTCATTTTCGATCATATATTTAACATTTTCTATTTGACACATATTTAATAATTCCGTAAAATCCCCATTTGGCTCGATTTATACACTAAACATATAATAAAATTATTATAAAAATTCTAGGGTATTTTTGGGGCGTTACAGGGTGCCCTCCAATTCCTTGTCCCTTTTCTCTATTAGAAGTCTTATTTCCTTCTGATGTTCCTTATACAAATTCCTTAAAGCATATGCCTTCTTAAGCAGGTTCTTCTCCATGGCATCCTCCCTTTTCTTCAAGATTTTTATTAGCTCACTATTCCTCCTGAGATGATATGAGATGAAGGCATCTTCTTTTGCCTTGAGCTCTTCACTTAGTTCTTGCTCTCTTATTTCCCATCTGCTCTTCCATTCTTCATCTCTCAATCCGAGTGCTTTCTCTACATTCTGATCTCTTCTTTTTAGCTCAATATCTATGTATTCATCCCTTAGTTGAAGTTAGATTTCAAGCATCATTCCTCTCCTCTACATCTCTTACCATCGCTCTTAACATTTCCATTAATTCAAAGATTACTGTTTGATGCTCCCAGTTTTCCAAATTTTCTCCCATGTATTGTCTCACATTTGGGGAGAGGATTAGAAATGGGCTTTGATTCGTGCCATAGTAGGGTGATCCGAAATCAACAAAATTTGTATCCAAAATTCCTCCTACTATCGTAGCAAAGCTATCAGATACGGCTCTGTGTGGTCGAACACAAGGATGAGTTTTCTTGTACAATTGATTTAATCAAGTCAAAAATGGTGAATTTGTTTGGATTTTAAGGCATGGATAAAAATAAAGGAGGGTTTTGATGATGAAAACCGAAAATAAATCCAAAGTAAAACAAGAAAATAATAAAAGATATCTCCGACGCAGATACCGGGCTTAGGATTTACAAGAATCGAGGGTTTCTGTGGTTCATTTCTCACGCTGGGGAGGATGACCTATAGTCATCTCCCTAACCTGATCTTCATTTAGCTATAAACCTAACCCAAAATTTTTATCCTTTGAAAATGGTATCACTGTTATCAAGTTAGTCACCGATGCTGAAGAATAAGTCTTCCTAACTCCCCTTTCAACGGGTCACAGAGGGTATCCAATGAATCTCAAGTGATCTAGCACAGCATCCACTCAACCCTAAAAAGCTTACCAAATAATAGCCATTCAAGGATTCAAGGATAAAACCTAAGTAGTTAGAAAGGGAACACAAACTCGGGCAAGGAGTACTACAAGGAAGAACAGGACCTCCAAGAGCCTTCGTGATCCTCGTGGCTCAAAGTTCTTTCGCTTCATGATAATGGGTTTTGGCTACCATCCTCCGAAAGGTCATCCTGAGGGTGTTTCGGTCGTGATGAGCTTAAAAGTCATCTATTTTCACCATTTTTCCTCGATTGATTTTTATATATAAAAATACCGATTAATATGCGGTGAAGACGGAATAATCTTCACTCTTAATTCGCCGTGGCGCCAGAAATTGAAAAGAAAATGTAAAATGCAAGTAAAAAGCGTAATGTGGTCAGGTAATACTGATATAATGGGCTGAAGGAAGTTGTAGCAAGAGAAGTGCAAAACGGATTAAAGAATTTGATGTCGTGAAACTTGGACGACAATCAAAATGCATCTTCGTTATTAATTACAAAGGTCCAAATAAAGAATCAAGCATAATGGAAGACAAAGCGAGCCGCTAAAGGGAGAGCTCAAGGTCAAACAAACTTAAATTGATGAAGAAGAAGAATGATGTCGCGACATCATTCAGAGGTCGCGATTGTGCACTTAACTCCAAGATGTTGATATGATGTCGCGACACCAAAAAGAAGTCGCGACAGGAGCTAAAAAATCGGGATCAACATTTAAATGCAACATCGCTTCAAAGTTAGAAGTAGTCGCGACTCTCAAGATCGGCAGAACAGTCATGGAGATCGCTTAGTAAGGAAACTAATGGTCGCGCACATCGGGATGCACTAAAAGAAGGTCGCGACATAAGATCGTTGCCAGTATCAATTACATTAAATGAAGTCGCGACATCATCTCGTCGCGACAACATCGTAAGAAGAAGGTCGACAACACCGTGTCGTTTCGCGACATCAATTCGTGTGGATTTGCACGCGCGATAACATCCCGCATAGTCGCGGCGCCACTACAAGAGGTCGCGACAACATCCGCTTGTCGCGACAGCCACTACGTAAAGAGGTCGCTACAACATCCAATGCCGCGACATCGCGATACGCTAAGGTCGCGACGCCCTTAAGCCGCCGCGACATCGCCTACACCAAAGACACGCCGCGACCAAACAAAGAGACTCAAGGACATGACTAAAGCACACAGAGGTCGCGACAAGACCTGATGTCGCGACATCAACAACCAATCGGGCCATTTTAAACTCAGCAGCATGCACGAAATTGTGGCCCAACCGTAACCCTATAAATACTAAGTCGCTAACAACGAACTGCAACTCTCGCGACTTCAAAGAGAGATCCTGGCTACAAAGGCCCGTGATTTTTTATTTTATTTTATTTTCTTTTGTTTTTTTCGTTTTTTCTTTCCATTTTAGCTTAGATTAGAATAGTTCAGACGTTTCAATTGAATCGAACTAAATGTAGCTGACGAATAATGCGCATTTATATTTCTACACGTCAGCTTGTTTCACCTGCATAAATTTTGGATTTAACACCCAGCTCGATTCACGTTGGAGTTTACTCAACAAGAAGCTAATGTATGGTATAATCATGAATTTAGAAGCCCAGCCTTTCCATCAATACGTTAACGGCCGTAATATCTTTCCCGCGGGTATTTTATTCAATATAAATGTAACTCGTATGTTAAATTGACTTGTCGGTTTCTGCTTGTATCTTGAATTGATCCCAATTTCCGTCTCAGACTCCATAACGAGGTTGTTACAGCCTTTGATTTCCCGTGAGGCCCTCTGGGGTGACACAGAGAAGGCATTCCCGAGTAAGAAACAATTTCGGGAAGGTATTTGAACCTGATATTGTTGATCTAATGCGCTCTGTATATTTAAATCAATACATCCTCTTCTCACTTGTAACCGAGAATGAGTTGAGTGAGTTATTAATTTAAGTATACAGAGAGTTCACCTCAATTCGAATAGTGAATTCGATCCCGTGTTAGCAAGGATCTAATCAAGGAAAGAGTAAGTTATTCTAATTTTGAGGATGAGGAACTGCGATAGTGCAAACCGCAATGACTAAATTGAAGGAGTTCAGTCTCAAACCATGCTGCGGGTATGAAGTATTGAGAAAGAAAAATACCTTAACAAGGCTACTAGATTTAGTAGTCTCACCCTCGTGTTCGAGAAACAAGCATGAGATGATGAATCGTGGTGGTTTGGAGAGGTCCGGGGCCACACTATATTAACTTGGACTAGTTTTAAAGATCTCGTAATTCAAAACAAAAGTTATAGTACATCGTAGGAATTGATTCTTCACAATAGCCGATTATTCAATGTTTTAGAGATAATCATAAATCTAAATTTGTTATTTTGAAATTTCACTCAATTCATTTGTTATTCAATCATTTTTCTTTTACATCATTATTTTCAAGCTTTCAAAGCTAAATCTCATTATCGTAACTTCGCTCCAAATAGTATGTAGCTTAAGAAGTCAGTAGTTGATTGAAAATTCTCGAGATCTCTCGTGGGATCGATATCCGACTTAAATCCATTTTAGACATTGGTTTGAATTGCACTCAAGTAGTGATACCGGATCAAACCACCGAAAATGGTTTTCTTACAAAAATATCTTTAATCAACATGATAGTTAAAGAAACTCACACTAAGTTTAATGGTTTATCTACCGAGATTAGACAATAGTCCTTGGATAATAAGTCTTAAATTTGAATAGGTGTTTTGATCCATAACAAATTATCGATGTTGTCTTAACAAGTTTTATGGCATTATTACTGGGGATTAGTTAATAGTCCTTTGGTGATAACGTCATAAATTTGTATACATCATATGGTCCAGTCAACAAGTTTTATGGCTCCTGTCTGGGATCTAAAGAATTTAGTAAATCAATATTTAGGACGAAAGAAGGAAATGCTAATTTGGACATTTTGGAAAGAAAAGTTAACAAAAATAGCTTTTCAAAGCAAAGGGTTATTTTTAGCCACTAACCTTTAACAAACCATATTGAAAATATTTGTTGACCGTGACTAATCCTATTAATGTAAGTGTGTTTTGATTTAGACAAAATCTTAATGCATAGGAAATGTAACACCGATCTCGCGATCTCCAAACAGACATGAATTAGAGAGAACACTAAGTCGAGAAAGATAAAGAAGGCGTAAAACTCAACTACGGCGTATGAAAGACGACTTAATGAAGCACATAGAGAGCGCAGCCTAGAAGGCCTCCAATCATCGACATACTATGGAGGACTTCTCGAAGCCTATTATTCAAGATGAGTACTCGCAATCAGCAACAAATTTATCATGCAACAATTTTGAACTTAAACCAAAGACTAATTACAATGGTCCAAAGAAGATCGGCTTATCGGGTCATCCCACGTAGGACTCAAACGAAAGCACCAAAGATTTCTCCTGATGGCTAATACAGCGTAGTTGAATGGGTGAGACCGTGGTCATCAAACTCGCATCTCTTCCCATTCTCTCTGAGAGATACAACAATACATGGTATGAATCTACCATACGGTTGATACTTGGGAGGAGTTAGTAGAGGCTTACTTAGGTAGATTCTTTCCCCTAGCCCTCACCTCAGAGAGAAGGAGGGAAATCATTATGTTTCAGTAGGGGGAAGATGAAAGCCTGTATGTAGCTTGGGAAAGATTCAAACGGTTGCTGAGAAGATGTCCAATGCATGGGATAGATCTGAAGACTCAGATGACATCAGATATCACGCCTTGAATGATATATCAAAGGGGATCATCATGCTTCATGTTGTGGAGCATTCAACGAAAAAGTGTCAAGAGGAAAGAGAGAGCCGATTGAAGACTGCTAAATGCAATATGAAACCCTTTCCCGAGTTTTCAAGAGGAAACAAAGAGAGGAAAAGGGGATCATGGAGCCGAGCAAGATGACAGCCACGAGGCCAAGTCGATGCCATTATGCACAGGCTGGACAAGCAAGAAAGGAAGACACACACCGCCCATGAGATAAGAGCATGAGTGAGAGTTATTGCATGTCAGAGTCAAGAATAATTCTATGATGTCGAAGAGCTTAAGTATCCCAAGAGCCAAGAAACTACTACTTCCAAACTCCACACTAACCACAAAGACATCATCACCCAAAGATCGAGGAAACATGAGAATTCTCTATATGGTGGAGGGGGCTTCACAAGGCCCAAGGCATGGGACGTAACCTCAATGTGGTTATCAATGTACCAATTAAGGTTCCAAAGAACAAAGCAAAGAAGGAAATGAACACAATGAATATCGTGGTCGAGGAGGGCCCGATCTAAGAACAGATGTTATTTCACGATAATAAGAAGTCGCTGAACCTCCATGAACAAAAAAGCTCGTATCAGCAATCGCTACCTAATTCCTCAATTCTTTTCGTAACACCAACTGGCTGCATCCTCAAGAACCCGAGGACACAAGTAGGGCAAATGGCCTAACCCCGCAGCCGAGAAAGATGCCTTCCCAAGTGACACAAAGAAGAATCCAAAAGACTGCACGGTCGTGCGCCTTAGGCCAGGGAAGGAGTTAGAAAAGATGAAAGAAAATGACAAGAAAGAAAGCAGTTAAGAAAGCCTTAAAAGGAAGAAGCACTGGAGAAAAAGAAAGAAGGAGTGGACAAGAAGGATATCCAAGGCTCTAGACCTGCAGTCCCATTTCCACAGAGACTGCAGAAATCAAAGATAGAGGAGCAGTTTGCAAGGTTTTTGAAAACCTTTCAGAAGCTAGAGATCAGTATGCCCTTTACAGAAGTGGTGACTTAGATGCCACTCTATGAAAAATTCAAGGACATGCCGAAAGTAAGAAAAGAAAGATAGTAGAAGAAGGAATTGTGAATTCACCGCTACTGGCAAAGGTTTGATAAAGAAAGAACCGCGTAAAAGATGAAGGGATCCAGTGGAGTTTTACAATTCGCATCATCGAGGAGTCAACCCGCCAGTTCTCCTCGCGACTCCAGAGCCAGTATAAACTTGATGCCTCTCTTTCGTTGCCAAGAAATAAGTTTAGAGGTTATTCCCACCACTATTACCAAATGGGCGTATTTATCGATGGTAAAACCTAAAGGAGTCATGGAAGATGTGTCAGTCATCGCAAAATTTGTTTTCCGCAGACTTCATCATTCTTGACATGGAAGAAGATTCACAAGTACCGCTAATGTATACTCCATTCCTGCCACCGGAGACTCGACGACATGCAAAAAGGAGTTCTTACTCGAGGGTCGAGGAAGTCACGTTGCTTCAACTTGGATCGTTACGTGCATTGCTAGATATAGATAGAGAAATAAAATGTAGTTGATGATGTCTATACCTACAACCCCGATGTTCACAATGATCAGAATGCTCAAATTTTTATCAATGAAAAAGAGATAAATTCCCAAGATATTAAAGATGACTACTCCGATTGTCCATACAATGCTTTTCATTCTATAGAAACTCGTGGTTGAGCCCGAAGCAAAAACAGTAAATGACAAGGGGAAAATAATGAAAAGTGGAAATTCATCAAGAAACCAAAGGAAGAGGGGCTAGTGTTGAAAGAGTTGCCAAGTCATTTGAAGTATGCTTACTAGAATCACCAAGGAGAAGACCGTTGATTATCCTCTGCATCAGCATGCCGAGGAACAGAGGTAGGTCATGTTGAAAATCTTAAAGAAGCATAAAGAGCTCCATAGCTTGGTCCATTGAAGAATTGAAGTGGTATCGGGCCCATCAATTTGCATGCACAAAATTCTCGTTAGAAGAAAAATTCAAAGCCATCTCGTAGAAATATCCAGGAGACCGAATCCAGCTGATTTAAGGAAGTGGTCGTGAAGGAGGTACTAAATCACAATGTCAGGTTTTATCTATGCAATTTCGATAGTCTCTGGGTGAGCCTACCCATGTGGTTCCAAAGAAGGGTGGGCTTACTCAGATCCGCAATGAGAAAAATGAATTGATTCCAACAAGAACAAAGGGATAAGATGGAGGGTATGCATTGATTACAGAAGTCGAATACACGCAATTTAAAATATCATTTCCTTTGCCCTTCATTGATCGATAAGCTGGATGTGATTAGCGTGACACCTCATTTTGCTTCGGATGGGTATTCAGGATAATCGTATTGCTATTGCACCCGAGAGGACCAAGAGAAGACGACATTCACATGCCCCTATGGTACCTTTGCCTTCGTAAGGATGCCATTTAGTCGTGTAATGCTCCTCAAGTACATTCCAGCGTGTATGATGTCAATATTTTCGCACTGTCAAGAGGTTAGTGAAATTTTTTATGGATCGCTTCACCGTGTATGGATCCAGCTTTGATCGGTTTGAAGAACTTCGAAACAAGGCTTCAAAGATGCTAAGACAAACAACCTAGCACTCGAATTGGGAAAATGCCATTTTATGGTACGTAAGGTATTGTTCTGGGCATAATTTCTGTTGATCGAAGTGTAATTCAATCCAAGGTATCCAATATCAAAACTCGCACCACCTACCACAAGAAAAGGAGCAAGAAGCTTCTCGGGGCATGCTGGATTTTATAGGAGATTCATCGAGACTTCTCAAAATAGCCGTAATTCACTATGCAGACATCGAGAAGGATACAAGGTTTAATTTTCATGACTCCTCAAGTAAAGGTCGCTTTGAAGAAACGTAGATCAAATCGTCTAAGCACCTATAACGGCCGCACTGTAATGGGGATCAGGATTTGAAATAATGTGTGATGCCGCTGATTTTGCAATGGGAGTCATTCTAGGCAAAGAAGGGAGAAAATATTCTTCGACCATATACTATGCTAGTAGAACCTTCAATGAAGCACAAGAAAATTACTCAACAACTGAAAAGGAGATGCTAGCCATAGTATTTGCTTATGAAAAATTCAGGCAATACATTTTGGGATCCCATGTTATTATTCATACTGACCATGCAGCAATCAAGTACCTGATGTCAAAGAAGGAAGCTAAGCCAAGATTGATAAGGTGGGTGTCTACTATTGCAAGAGCTTGACTCGAGATCAAGGATAAAGCGGGTGTGACAATGTGATAGCCGATCACTTGTCAAGAGTAAAGAAGCACGGCTTAAGAAGAGAGCACACGATGTAGAACTTCCTGCATGAGCAATCTGCTTAAAGTTTCCTTCAACTTCCATGGTATGTTGATATTGTGAACTATTTAGCTTCATGGGTAGTTCCTTCGTAATTCAAATACCAATGTAAGAGGAAACTCGTGAATCGACAGTTAGGTATTATATTTGGGATGATCCACTATTATTTAAAAGAGGCGCCGACATGATAATAAGAAGATGTTAAAATGAACTAGGCAAAATTTCAATGAATGCCATGCATCACCATATGGGGGTCATTTTAAGAGAAAGAACAACTCATAAGATACCTAACTGGTTTTATCACCAATTATCTTCTCGTAGAGAGATCAGGCCGCTGGTTAAATCGTGTGATGATGCCAAAAGATCGGAAATATCACAAACAGTAAAATGAAATGCCCCCTAAGAGGTATAATGGTGGTGCAAATCTTTGATGTGTATGGGAATAGATTTTATGGGGATTCATCTCCCACCATCATTTGGGAACCTGTACATACCGCTAGCAAGAGATTATGTTTCCAAATGGGCAGCTAGCTGGCTCGGCCCAAGAATGATGCTAATACGCTTGTGAGCTTCTTGCAAAAAATATTGGTGCAGACTGGGAACACCCGTAACTATCATTAGCGATGAAGCCATTTTGCAAACAAAATATTTGCAAACTCATGAGTGTGTATGGGATCATATGTAATGAGTTCTAGCTTATCATCCCCACTCAACGGACAAGGTGAAATTTCCAACAGGAGATTAAAAGAATACTTGAAAAGACTGCGGAGCTCAAGCAGAAACATTGGTCTTCCAAACTTGATGATGCACTTTGGGCTTACAGGACTGCATATAAAACTCCCATTGGAATGTCCCCATACAGAATTGTTTTTGGCAAACCATGTCACCTACCTCTAGAATTGGAATACAAGGCAATGTGGGCCATCAAGAAGCTGAATTTCGATTTGAAAATGGCAAAGGAAGAGAGATTGCTTCAACTGAATGAACTGGAAGAACTGAGAAATGAAGCTCTTACATAATGCTAAGATCTACAAAAGAAAAGACAAAGAAATGGCATGATCAAAGGATCCTTAGAAGGAATTCGTGAGAGTGGATCGGAAGTTCGTTATTTAATTCTGCATCGAAATCGTTCCCGTGAAGTTGAAACTAAAATGGAGCGGGCCATACACGTGGTGTCAAGCAATACATTTGAGCAAAGGGACATTAAGGACTCGATACCGGGAGTAAGACCCAAAGTCAATGGACAAAGATCGAAGCATTATCTAAGCAGGAGGAAGGAATGGAAGAGCTCCTGGAAGCAGTTATCTAGAAGGGAAAGTTAAGAAACTAAAACAACAAGTCCAATAAGGACTCAAAATCGAGCAAAATGGATGGAGGCAACCGTATAAAATTTAGTTTCGTTTTAGATTTTGGAAATTTTTTTATAGCCATTTTTGATTAGTTCATATAAAGATAGATTTAATTCTCGAGAAGTTAATCTGTAGTTTAATTAAATTTTCGAATCATGCAAGATGCGCCCTGGCAAGGCTCAGATTAGCATGGAATGAACCCAAGATAACCTGAAGAATCCTGCGTAAGAGAACGACGAGAAAAAAGGGAGCATCTTTCCCTATATAAATTCCAGAAATTTGAATTGAATGCATTCTTAATTGTCAGGTGAAATCGGGTTTGTTCGATGATGAGAATATGTTAATCGATCAAGAGGAAAATCGTTGTTCATTAAATTTGAGGCAAAATTGCAGACTAGGTTGCGACAAAAACTTATGTCGTGACGTAAACTAAGTCACAACAAAAAAGTTGATGTCGTGATTCTAGTCAATGCCGAAGGAAGAACAAGGATGACGCCGCGACCAAAGTTATGTGGAGAGAAATCAGGCTCGCGACAAATTTTGGGTCGCGACAAGCATTAATCCTTTCAGAAGAAAAGAGAGGTCGCGACAACTTGACAATGTCCTGAGATGCCTGATGTCGCAACCTTAAGAGGACTTGTCCTCCCACGGATAATTTGTGTCGCGACAAAGAGGATAAATTGCCAATCGGCGCTTTCACTTTGCCCTAAATTTAATGATGTCGCGACACTTCACCAATTTAGTCGACAAGCATTAATAAATGAAACTGTAGTCCACCATAATAACCGAATTGCAACCGGTTGAGAAACTCCTTTCCATTTGCTATCTTCCTCGATGCGAATTCAACTCTCAGCTCGCATATTCTCCGTGATCAGATTCTCGCAAACCCTAAATCCAAACTTCCTCCTAAAAATTGATTCCTCCCAATGGTCGAACCCGAGACTTTCGGGTCCCGAATATGAACTAAATCGTGGAGGAACATGCTCAACCAGCGGAGCTTGCCTATCCGTAACCCGAGGAGTCAACCAATTGCAAGTGTAACAAGCATATGCGGGAAGGATAAGGTGATGGAAAGAAGGAAGAAGATGCTTGTGTCGAAGAGGTCAAGTTAACATGCAGAGGTATTATGCTGATAAAGGGTTTGTTGGAGAGAGAGGATTCAGCAACCCTATTTCCCCTTTCAAGGAAATGATAGAATAACGAGGATGGGAAAATTTCTACAAGCACCAGAGGGCCGGATATGCAGCAAAGGGTCCGAATTCCTACTCTAACTCAGAAAGTTAAAGGACAACTCGTATTTGTCGTGATTTTCGGGGTTCCATACTTCAGGCAAATGCCATTAACGAGGTGTACGAGATGGCAGGGCAAAGGCATAGCTCCAAATTTAAGAAGCTGTTAGCAAACCCGAACCGTGAGAAGATTGTTAGAAAATTGACAAATGGTAAGGTTTAATGGGATCAAGAGAAAGGAGCACCAAAGACAATCAGCAGGGGAGACCTTACAGAGGAGGCTAAGGTATGGTTTTATTTCCAGCTGCCCCAGAGCAGTTCCAACCAAGTGCCAAAGGCACGTAAGGGCCCAGAAGCCATCATTCGTATGCACATCAGTGGTACAAGCTCAACGTAGGAGCAGTGATTGAAAATTCAATATTATGATACCATGAGGGAAACAAAAGAGGTTTGATCCCCCATCCAACAACAATCACTAGGCTTTGTTTGAAGGTTGGGGTGAAGGGAACATGGGCAGAAGAAGAAGAGGTTCCCAAGGCTTCACCATTAACCCTGACTGGGGTAAGTAAGGGGCCAAGGAATTTGAAGAAAAAGGGGATCATGGTGGAAGCAGATTCTGGAAAAGAAGAGGAGAATGAAAGACAAGAAGAGGACACTCTTCGGGTTGGGGATCAAGGAGAACAAAACCCAGAACACAACCTGAAGGGAATAATTTATGTTTGCAGAGGACTTAGAACCAGATGAGACAAGTCCTATAGATTTCACCACCCCACTGGCCAGTCACCCAATGAGAAACAGTGGAATTCGTAAAACCGTGAGAAAGTCAGAGAGGAGCCAAGAAGATAGCCAAATAATGGAGATGCTCATTTCTATGCAAAAGTATGGAAGAAAGAGAAGAGAAATGGAGCATTCAACGTAAATTCAGAAGATGGGCGGTCGAATCAAAAGAAGAGATCAACAAGTGGGGAAAGAAGAACTGAATGTAAAAGAGGAAATGTATGAAGCGAGTTGAAGAGAGAGCGTAAAGGAAGAATGTGCCTTAAAAAGATCCTAAAGCATCAAGAAGAAAATTTCAAAAGGAAATGGAGGGAAGAGACAAAGATTCATCAAAAAGTCGCAGCCTAGCCATGAATCATTCTACAATAATCAATATGATCGAGACTCAACTCCGAAACTTATCAAGGAAAGGGATGCAACAAGAAGCCAAGACAAAGAAGCGTATCAAGGGGTTCAAATTTCTTTATATGTCATTGTTAAAGGAGTTTGAGAAAGATGATAGATAGACAAAGTGTTTGACGACAATGATGCTTATAGAAGAAAAGATGTATCGGAAAATTTGATTTGATTAACAACAATCTATCCAAATTTTTAGAGGTCATGACAGTAAATGGAGCATATTAATGAACACATCAGTCGAGTAAGATGATTTGAATAAGAAAATTGATCTCACCAATGAACTGGTTCTTGAAGAACAAATGGAGAAAGCAAGTGCCAAGCTCAAGAAGAGGATGCAATGAAATTCCCAAAGTTCAATCCAAACCTGGCAACCCTTGATCTGGATCCTCCAAACATATTTGCTACTTCCTCAAAAAGAAAAAAACATTCCAACTGACTCATCCATCTCTTCCTCATTCCCAGTTTGTTTATTCTCAACTTTTATACAATCTAATGAATAAAATCATAAATTTGTTTGATGTTGAGTTGTTTGAAGTTAAATTGTGTGTTTACTTTTTGCTTTAATTGTTAGAGGAATAACAGTAGAAATAGATCCAGAATGAAATGATGACATAGCACACGAAGAAGTTGATTAATATAGATGAATGAACTAATTGAAAATAAGGGCGAGTTGACACAGTAATTAATTGAAACATAAATCGCGATTTAGCTCAATTTCACGATAAGTCTAGAATAACGAAGGTTATACAAATTGAAGGAACAAAACAATTTTCGAGTTTGTGGTAAGGAATGAGTCAAGGAACTCCAGGCTAACATCATTTAAATTCATCCACCGATATGAGTCAAGAAAATCCTCGGGGGTTAGTCAGCGCTTAATCAACCCAAATTGTAGAACTTGTTAGATTAATGATCAAGGCGAAATCCTAGGTGATATAATCAACAGAAATGATGCAGGCCATTCTTGGAAAGTTTGAGCCATTCTAGCCATCCCTATTCATATGCTAATGCATACACTTTAGTTCCAGAAATTGAGCCAAAACAAGCCTTATTCTCTAAAGAAGCCAATGGAGACACCAACCCATTCTACGTGAATCAATCCTCTAAAGAACTCGTGGATTACCAAAGAACTCAAAAGAGAGGAACAAATAAAGTTTGGGGAGTGTAACTTTGAGGAACTCAAGGAGAAAATACAAAAATGGGAAATGGAAGAGAAAATAAATACAAATGAAAAAGAAAGCTTAAGGGAATAGGTTTTGTCTTGTGGCCTAACTCTCTTGAACAATTAAGTTCTTAGGGGTGTTTCAACACCTAGTACCCTAATGCCATCTGGTATGGGAGTTACTAACCTAAAGTTCGCTAAGAGTGTTAGAAAGCCTAAGAAGACAAAACATTGCACTATTCTGAAAGTGTAAGACAAGAAGCGAAAATTTCCTAGTTTGAATTATGAATGAGAAATGTGGAACATACAAGCTTGAATAGGAAACAAGGTGGTATCCCAAAGATGAAGTTTGGGAGTTTATTAAGGAAATTACAAGGAGGGAAAGGACGCTAGATGAGTAAGAAAGGAAAAGGAGTACTGGTAATCTTAACCTAAAAATTCCATCAATCTTACCCCTTACCCAAACCTAACATTACAAGCCCAAAAGACCTGATTGATCTTGAAGGTTGTAATCACCTACATTAGTGGAGATCAATATGAACAATGCCTATGAATTTGGAAAATCGGGAAAAGATCAAAACTGTGAGCATCCTCTAAGGATTAATTGACTCATTAAGAAAATGAGAGAGAAAATCAACTCACATTTCAGCAGAATCAATTAACTGTACTGTTTGTAAAACAAATTCAACAATTTCGTTATATACACCCGACGAGTAGAAACTAACCTTTATCCGACTTAAAAAGTCGAATAATAAAGAAAAGAATGAATTTCAATTTCAATTAAATCGCCGCCACGCATAAATGCAACGTGTGGTCGTCCTTTTGTTTGAGGACAAACAAATCTTTCTTTTCTTTGCTTGGGGACAAGCAAAATTTTAAGTTTGGGGGAGTTTGATGAGCTTAAAAGTCATCTATTTTCAGTCCATTTTTCTGATTGATTTTTATATAAAAAGACTGATTAATATGCAGGAAGATGGAATAACTTCACCCAATCTGCTGTGCAGCAGGAAATTGAAAAGAAAGCAGAAAATGCAGAAAAAAGAGCAGAATGTGGCTGTGCAATACTGATATAATGGGCTGAAGGAAGTTGCAGCAAGAGAAGTGCAAAAGGATTAAAGAATTTGATGTCGTGAAGTTTCGACTTAGCAATCAAAATGCATCTTCTGTCATACCAAAGGTCCGGCCGCAATCACATAATGGAAGACAAAGTGAGTCGGGCGTGAAAGGAGCTCATGTCAAACAAACTTAAATTGATGAAGAAGAAGAATGATGCCAGACATCATTCGAGGTCAACCCATGTAATTTAACCCACATAGCATATGATGTCGCGACACCAAAAAGAAGTCGCGACAGGAGCTAAAAAAATTGACTGAACATTTAGGTCGCAACATCGCTTCAAAGTTAGAAGTAGTCGCGACATAAGTTTGCAAGGAAACTAATGGTTGCAACATCAGATGCACTAAAAAGAAGGTCGCGACAAGATCAAGCTGTCACGACATCAATTACACAGAAATGAAGTCGCGACATCATTCAGTGGTCGCGACAACATTAGTAGCAGGTTAAGGTCATGACACCGTGTTGTCGCGACATCAATTGTAAAGACTTGAGGTCGCAACAACATCCAGAGGTCGCGACAGCCACTACAGAGAGAAAGAGGTCGCGACAACAGGTCCGCTCTGTCGCGCGACAAATATCCAACTTGTCGCGACATCAAATGCACAGCTAAGGTCGCTGACGCCCTAAGCCGCTATGGATATCGCCTACACCAAAGACACATTGGCGACTAAACAAAGACTCGTGACATGACTATATCAAACGTAGGTCGCGATAAGAATTACGTCGCGACATCAACAAACCAACTGGCCATTTTAAATCGCAGCTGCAAAAGAAGTTTGATCAAACAGGTCCCAACCTGTAACCCTATAAACATTTAAGCTGCCACCGAACGAACGCAATTTCTCGCGACTAAAGAGAGAGATCTCGTTGCCAAGGCCTCGTATTTTTTTATTTTCTTTCTTTCTTTTCTTTTCTTTTTGTTTTTTTTTCGTTTTCTTTTCCATTTTAGCTTAGATTAGAATAGTTTGTATTTCGTTTCTAATTGACTCAACGTTAGCCGTAAAGGATTTAGCTTCGAATGCGTATTTATATTTCTTGTACCATCAGTCCGCTGTTTGAATTCCGCATAAATTCTTGGATTAACACCTGGGGCTCGACATTCACGTATTTACTTTGATCAACAAGCCAATGTATGGTATAATCGTAATTTGTAGAAGCCTGGGCCTATCAATTGACGTTATTTGGTTTAAATAATCTTTCCTCAAGGGTATTTTATTCATTATAGCTAACCTCATGTCAAACCACTTGTCATTCTCGTTTATCTAACTGATCCCAATGCTCAACAGGTTGTTATACTCGATTTCAAGAGGTTCTCCTGGTGACACAGAGAAGGCATTCCCGAGGAGTAAGAAACACTGGAAGGTATTCAACCCGAGCATTATTTAACGCGGGTCAGAGATGCAGAATCAATACATCCTCTTCACTTGTAACCGAGAATGAGTTGAGTGAGTTATTAATTTAAGTATACAGAGAGTTCACCCCACTCGAATAGTGAATTCGATCCCGTGAGCCAAGAAGGATCAATCAAGAAAGAAGTAAGCTATTCTAATTTCGAGGATGAGGAAACCAAAGATAGTGCAAACCTCTCGCAATGACTAAATTGAAGGAGCTCAGTTCTGTAGTCCATGTTGTGGGTATGAAGTATTGAGAAAGCAAGTGCCACCTAGAATAAGGGCTACTAGATTTAGTGAAGATTCTGGTTCCTCCAGTTCCAGAGAAACGCTAAGGTGGAGATGATGAACTCGTGTGGTTCGAGAGGTCCGGCCACACTATAATAATCCTCGACTAGTTTTAAAGATCCTCGTATTCGAAACAAAAGTTACAGCATTGCATCGAATTGATTTCTTCACAATAGCCGATTATTCAATGTTTTTAGAGATAAATCAGTTAAATTCAAATTATTTTGAAATTTCACCTCAATTCATTTGTTATTCAATCATTTTTCTTTACATCATTATTTTCAAGCTTTCAAAGCTAAATCTCAAGTATCGTGCATCTCGCCCAAATAAAGATAGAGCTTAAGTGAAGTTGGGGTAGTTGATTGAAAATTCTTGAGATCTCCGTGGGATCGATATCTGACTTTAAACCATTTATTACTTGTCTAATTGCACTGGCAGATACTAGGATCAAAACCACACGAAAATGGTTTTCTCTTACAAAAATATCTTTTAATCAACATGATAGTTAAAGAAACTCACACTCAAGTTTAATGGTTTATCTACTGAGGATTAGACAATAGTCCTTGGATAATAAGTCTTAAATTTGAATAGGTGTTTTGATCCATAACAAATTATCGATGTTGTCTTAACAAGTTTTATGGCATTATTGCCTAGGATTAGTTGATGTCCTTTCGTGATAACACGCCATAAATTCTGTATATATCATATATCCACCAACAGTTGCCCAGAAAATAGAAAAGAAAATGAAAGAAAAGGGAGCATCGGAGAGAAAACGGGAGAGTTTGTTTCCAAAATTACCGGGACAAGTTCTGCCCTTGTATAAAGCTTCACGAGGCTTAAATAGTTTCGCATAGGAAATTACAAAAAGAAAAAAAAAAACCAAAATAAAAAGCCATTACAAGGGATAAATTTGAAAGAAACAAAAATTGGAACAAACAGGAGCGAAAAAGGTGAACAAAGTGGTCATTGGATGAATAGTGTCGCATGGGATGAATAGTAAAGCAGTAGTCACTACTTCAACGTGCGTAATTTCTTCTCCAATTTTCGCATTCGCTCTTCTTCCTTCCGCCCTAATCGCAATGCTGAGTTTGACTCTCGAATTCTTCAAGCCACGACTCAACAATTCCAAGAATGACAGATCGCAAAACCGCAAAATTTGCCACAAAATGCGATCGTAGAATAGCATGGACCTTTAATGTGCAAATCTGTTAATTAGAATGATTAGTACACAAAAAGCACTCAAAACCTATAATAAATAGGGTTCAAAATAGCACTTTTTGGGCACTAATCACACCCCCAACCTACACATTGCTAGTCCCTTAGCAATGAAAGAAAGAAAGAAAGAGAGAGCATACAAAACGATAACAAAATAATGTTCACAAAAATGGTATTTCAAAAAGGTTGTGAATGAGTAATGCCTAACCCTAAGTAAGAATCATCAAAGCCTTGCCCAATAACTATCTCGAGAGAATGAATGTCATACAAAATTGAGTATCAAAAGAGCCTCCATCTCGGTGAATCAACCAGAAACTTCCACCAAAATCTAAGTGTTTGTTTGATCAGTTCTCAACAATAAACCGTAAACTCCGCACCTTTCCCCCAACTGTGCTACGCTCACACTAGACACTAACCAACCTAAATAGATCAGACCCACTCTAATTCCATACTTTTGTGTTGTAGGGGTGCAATGCTGAGGAATCGACCTCACCAAAGTCCATGTAATGGGGATCTACCGATGACTCCCAACCAATTAAGGCTTAGGACACCAAGTCATAAGGATCTTTCGACCACTAACTCTTCAGGTTTCACCCCGGACTTCGAATGATTTCGAAACTCTAGCACCTAAAACTCGCTAAACCTCACCCATCCACCCACGTAGCGAGCACTAAGTCGGTGACTCCCCAACCGGCTATTTAGGCATCGGGCGAAGGCTGCTTCTATACCCGATCGTGCCTCGAGTTTCAAGGTAAAGCTGCAATTTTTCTCTTTCTTTTCTTTTCTTTTTCTTTGATTTTCTTTTCTCTTTCTTTATTTTGGAAGACACATTGGCCTTCTATTCATGGGGGTCCTAACCTATTAAAGGAAAGTAGTCAATCTAAACTAGGTAGGTTATTGCAAGGCTTAGAAGAGGTTTTTTCAGTTATCAAGAAACCTGATGTGCACTGTGTGTGGTTAGCTAAAGGTGGAAGAAAAAGGTCGAAAGAAGCAAGAATTCAACTAACCATCCACTCAATTAAGCATGGAACCGATCTAACATCAATAGAATTGGACAAAGTTTCAATTTTTCAAACTACAGGCTAGGCAAAACACCAAAAAAAAAAAATGTGGGTGCAAAATGGGTCCAATTTTTTAAAAAGTGAGCTGTATAGTATAACAACTTCACAAAAAGAAAAACCAGCAAGCCAATGAACAAAAAAAAAATGGGCTTACTCAAAATAGTAACAAAAACATAAATACATGCCACTTCCTTCGCTAACTCTCCCCCCAACCAAATGTCTCATTGTCCGCAATAGGGCTCAGATTGGAAAGTTAGAGAAGTAAGTGCTACCTCCTTGATGATATGTGCTCATTTTTGGATAGGAGACTTCGCAAGCTTTCCACCGACACCTTATTCACTCCGTTTGGGCTTCAAATAAACAAGTTAGGAGAAGAAAAGAGAGGAAAAGTGACTGGGCTGGAGCATTTTGAAAATTACACCTTCATAATAATTTCAAAAGTGTTCTTTCTGGTTATATTTGGATTACACACTCTCTAAGATTTCCAACGGTACCAAAAACGCCTAAAACGAAGTTCGGATGAAAAAGTTATGCTCAAAACAAAATCAGGAGGCAAAATAGGGGAGATTTTCACTAGTGTAGCGAAAATTCGCTACGTAGCGAAAATTCCTCTCTTTTTCTTGCTTTTTTGATCTCCTTGCTTCAAAATTTTCACTCAAACTACAAAAATTAATACAAGAAAAATTAATAAAAATTGTAGAAAAGTGAAAAACAAGATAGAACAAATATTAACTTAAAATTAGGAGAAAATCTAAAAGAAAATTAAAGAAATCAAAATAAACTAAAATAAAAAACAAAATAAAATAAGAAAATCGAACAAAATGAGTGAACTTTGTTCACTCAAACCAGCTTGCTCAAGTCTTCATTCGTGCTAGAGGAACCGTGGAGTTGAAATGCCGAGGTTCAAAGTTCCAAATCCGAACCCACACCCGAACCATCCGTTGTGCCATGCAATATGAGTGGCTGCCAATGTTTTTGATGTAGTGGCAATTGTTTGAACAAAGACCACTAACTTCTTGAGGTTTTGTAGGGCAGGCAGCGTAAATGGGATGGTCTTTGCTGTAGGTGTTTAGTGTTATGGTTCAAATGTAGTGAGGATGTTGTTGGCGGTGGGTTTGTTTAGTTAGCGGTGACACTTGGATCCAAATTTATGGGGATTGGGTGAAGGGTAAGCCTTTGGTGCTCTTTCCCTGCTCCCTTTCCTCTGCCTCCCCCTGCTTCCCTTGCTGGTTGTTCCTCAGGAGCCTCTAATGATTCCTATATCAATTCCCCCTGAGGTTGCATTTGAGCATGTTCACCCAAATTACATTCTTCCTCCATATTCTCCTTCTCTTGATGAACATGTTGCTGGGCAAGCCTTGAAATTGATGTCTGCAGGTTGTCAATTTTATTATCAATTCCACTTTGAAGCCCATCTAATTTCTGGTCCGGGGAGTTCTCCACGATTATGAATTCTTTGGCTTAATTGGGCATTGAATGTACGCTCTTCCTGAAGTCACCCACTAGCTTGGTAGATTACAAATTGCTTGTTCAAGCGGGAGATTGGCTGTGGTGGTTGAGGCTGGGACGAAGAGGCATAATGTGGATGTGGAGGAGTGCATCTGTGGAGGTCTTGGATTTCGTGAGGAGTTGTGTGGTTCCCCGACTAGGGTTGTAGTATTGTCAAATGGTGCATTAGTTGGGAAATAACTGGCAAATAAAGAATTGCACCATCCATTGGTTTCTATAGTCCCTCATGGACCTATATGTTCTAGGGTTTCGCTCCACAGGGTATTGACTGTACTGCTCTCCCTCTAGGTGTTCCATTTGTTCACAATTCAAGCTCAGTTCAAGTTCTGTGGGAGATTGACTTTGATCAATCTGCCTCTTGGATTTCTTACCTTGAAGCGCGTGTTCCCTGCGGCAAATAGGGCGCCCACACCAAATGTCACGCCCCTTTTCGATCCGGCCGAATGGCGGATTGAGCCCAGAAGTCAGTGCGAGACTATATCGGGACTCGATGACTGTTCTTTCAATTTGAACTTGTACTGTAGTTATACAAACAATTTCTGTAATAAAAAAGTCATTTTATATATAAGGAACTGCAGAATTGGTGTCCCTCAACATCTATATGCATATCTTGAGTCCCATTTACTTATACATATTGCATTTTTTTCTAAAATACAGAAACGCCCGGAGATCAGGCGGTGTGGTGAAGGCACCTATCTCACAGCGACCGCACCTCTCTTGATCTTGGGATGTCTGTCCTCTATCACTAATCTTCTAACATTGCCTACGGATTGGACACCGTGCTTTAAACTTCAGCTTCAAATTAGGAACATAAGCATGGACAACCGCAATGGTGACCATCTCAAGCTTATACATATGCATTTTATAAATCGATACATATTCATATAACTTTTGGTTACTTATCATATTTATTCTATTGCATATCAATCTTTTCCGTTACATGGTTTCTATCTTTGACACATCTCCTATCTATACTCTTATTGTATTCCTCTTCTTTGTCATCCCTTACTTACCTCTATCGTTCTTAGCACTTATGCATTTATCATGTGTACATAAGCGTATTCCATCATTCATTTAAGTATGTCTATCATATATTCATTTCATATATTTCTTATTCTAGTACTATCATTTTGATCTATTATCTTTCTAATGGTTTATATTACATATCCTAATACATGCATGTCATATTCTTATACATATATTACTTTCTTGGTTATTTACTATGTACCATTTATTTATATACTCTATTTTCATGTATTGTTATCATATCGTGATCATGTCTTTATTTTTCACATCTTATTTATCATCATATCTTTGTTATATCTTGTATTCATATTATTTTCTAACTGTATTAACTTTTCAGATCATTTTACCTCTTATATATTTTTCATATATCCACGTCGGATCATATAATCTCATATTCTGGAAGTATCATCACATAAGCGATTGCTATGCTTCTCATATCATATCATATCTTTCATGTCATATTCAAATCATTTATTTTATGTTTCATGCACCTTAAATACCAAAAAAATGGATACATGAGACTTATTAACGCTTGAAGTGGCCCCAGCCTCACTATACGAAGCAGTGGATATTATTCCAGGGCCGAGGTCTTGTCTCCTTGTTCGAGATAGTGGTATTTTCATAACCCGAAGGGCGTCGTTATCGTGTGCGGACAATGATCATCTTATAAAGTGGCCCTAGGCGCCAGTGAGCGACCGCTAGGCCACGAGTCAAACGGGATCTAGCTGTCATTGACCAAACGGGGTCCGATTTACGAATAGAGCGATATCACTGCGGACTTATTCTCTATTGGCATGCCAGCCTAATCCTCTACTTGGTCGATTCTGACTGATGGTCTCATTATATTTTCTGTACATATTTCATAAGCATGATTGACTATTGTTATCATGATTGTATCTGTCTATATACTATCATTACTTTAATTTGCATTAGTTCTCATGTCACAGCAGCTAATATTACAGGTTCTCATATTTCTCTATAATACATATATTCCTATATTTTTTATCATGCATGCATTTACTCATTCTTATATTCATATATACTATCCTTCCCAGGTACATGTACTCATTCTAGTAGCAACTTATATCTTATTAACTTAACTCTTCATATATTTATTAGATTATCATATCTATATACCAATACATTTCTATATTTATCTGTTTATCACTGCTTTCTATACCTTTCATGTGTTCATCTTTCATACCTTATCATTTATTCTTTTCTTCATATTCTTTACCATATCAAATCTACTTATATTTATTATTTCTTGTTCATATCCTATCTCTTTGTTTTATCATGTATTCTAATTGACTTTACCATATCAAAATGTACTTATGTTGCTATTTCTTGTTCATATCACCTTCTGTTTTCCTTATTTCTGGACTTAATATGAGTTCCCCTTTTATCATACTATGTATGACTGTATTCTTGACTCAATGGGATTTCCATAGAGTCTAAGAACACCCGAATCGGAGTTCGGACGAAGGAGATATGACCTTCCGAATTTGGAGGTCATACGTGGGCAAAATCTGACGAGCTGACCTGGATTGACGAGTTGACCTGAAGTGACGAGCTCATCTATCACCTCGGTCTAACATCTATTATCTTCTCGAGGCGTATGGATGGATTAGCGGCTCAATGGGCTTTCCACCGCAGAGTCCGAACACCAATCGAGTTAAGCGAAGGAGATATGACCTTCGAAGTTGGAGGTCATCTTGTGATCGATCTTGACCCGGCTGACACGAGCGAGGCTGCTGAAGTGGCGAGCAATCCCAACACCTCGGTCTGACGTAATATCTTCCTCAGGCATATGTATGGATTCTTGACTCAATGGGATTTCCATAGGATTCAAGGAACACTAATCGGAGTTCGAAGCGAAGCGAAATGACCTTAGAGTTGGAGGTCATGCGCGAAGTCGATTCTTAATGAAATTTGACACGAATTGCGGCGAGGCACACCTTTGAAGTGACGAGGCTGGTCTAACACCTTGGTCTGACATCTAATATTTTCCTCGGGCATATGGATGGATTCTTGACTCAATGGGTTTCCATAGAGTCAAGGAACACCAATCGAGTTAAGCAGAAGGAGATATGACCTTGAGTTGAAGGTCATGCAGCGATCGATCTTGGTGACTGGTGACGAGCTGCACTGAAGTTACGAGCTCGGTCTAACACCTTGGTCTGAAATATAATATCTTCCTAAGGCATATGTATGGATTCTTGACTCAATGGGCTTTCCATAGAGTCCAAGAACACCCAAATCGGAGTTCAAACGAAGGAGATATGACGCCAGAAGTTGAAGGTCATCGCGATCGATCATGACAAGGCGACTGGTGACAATTTGTGCTTGAAGTGATGAGCTAAGGTCCTAACACCTCGGTCTGACATCTAATATCTTCCTCAGGCATATGGATGGATTCTTGACTCAATACAGGCTTTCTATAGAGTCTAGAACACCCAAATCGGAGTTCAAGCGAAGGAGATATGACCTTAAGTTGGAGGTCATCTTGTGATCGATCTTTAAACCATTGACACAGGCCCGACTAAGCGCAGCTGAAGTGACGAGCTCAGTCTAACACCTTGGTCTGATACCTTATATCTTCCTCAGGGGAATATGGATGGATTCTTGACTCAATGGGCTTTCCATAGAGTCGAGAACACTTGAGTAGGAGTTGGCGAAGGAGATATGACCTTAGAAGTTGGAGGTCATGCGCGATCCCGATCTTGTGAGAGTTGACTGAGCCCGACCCGGTACTGCTTGAAGTGACGAGCTCGAGTCTAACACCTCGGTCTGACATCTAATATCTTCCTCAGGGATATGGATGGATTCTTGACTCAATGGGCTTTCCATAGAGTCAGAACACTCAATCGGAGTTCAACTGAGGAAGGAGGTATGACCTTCAAAGTTTGAGGTCATCTGTGATTAGTCTTGGTGACACAGACGGCGGTACCTTAAAGTTCTGAGCTCGATCCTAACACCCCTCGATCCTGACATCAATATCTCTTTTATTAGGGATATGAATGTATTTTTTGACTCAATGGGCTTTCCATAGAGTCAAGAACACAAATCAGTTGAAACGAAGGGAGATATGACCTTCCGGTTTGAGGTCATGCGAAGTCGATCTTGGCTGGTGACTGGAAGTGTGGTACACCTTTGAGTGGCGAGCTCGATTTCCTGAGCGGTGAGAACAACGAGGGACTTGGTAAGCTATTCTGTGGCGAGTTGAGGCTCACGCATGGCGAGTTGAGCTCGCATGACGAGGTTGAACTCTGCATGGCCGAGAATAGTGACCTACATTTGGCGACCTCCCCATGGGTTGACCCTTCGCGAATTTGGTTAATTAAAGACCGTAGCAGTGCAAGTCAGAGTGAGGTTTCCAGCCTAACATCAAGTTTATGGACCTTGAATTACAGATTTCCCGAGAAGGACTTGCTTGCCAAATTCTCTTTATTTCGACCTGGCTTAGTTTATAAGGTGCGAAATTTGGTTGACCGAAGCTGGACGGCCCGGCTTGGAGCCAGATTTAAGCGAGGCTGATCTCGGTAAAGGGCTAGTAACTTGGTCTACGAGAGGTCAGATCGAAATTCAAGAGCCTATCATCCAAGTTAATTAATGTAGCTACAAATTATCGGGAAAGGACACCTTCCAGATTCCCTTTATTTCTGGCCTAAAAACTCGTTCTAAGGTCAAATTTACTGCATATGATCAAACATAAGGAATTTTCTTGGTTGACTGCGGCCCCAGACCTTTCAGCAGCATATCTAGGATCCTTAGAGCTCTTCTCAGCTCAACCTACGAGAAATGAGTTTAGGAGTTCCCCGAGCCCAGACCATACACAAGATAGAGGGTTAATGTATGTCTAAGCGCTTAATCAAAAGCCCCAGATTTCCATCTCCCGTAGTTTTTGGCCAAACTATACTCATAGTTCACATCCTGACACAAGACATGTGTATTCCTTCTGAATATTCACAATTCCATACACTATATTTTACATACCAAATGTAGTTCCATACACATGACCTTCTCTTTCTTTTCTTCTTTCTTCTTTTCTTTTCTCTTCTTCTTCTTAACTTCTTCCTTTCTCTTCTCTCTTTCTCGAGGCCAATGAGATATTTATTTTGAATTAACATCCCTATTCACTTTCGAAGGAAACTTCCTCCCTCTTTCCTTGACCACTTGTCTCTTCCTTATTTTTCTTTCTTATTTTATTCTAATATCTTTCTTTTATTACTCTTTGGTCCTCAGATTCTACATTACTCTGCAGTTTAACTTATGCTTATTCCTACTTTGGCATATGAACTTATTATATTATGATCCTTAGGTCTTGTATTGGTAATTTAGTAATTTACCCTTAATTGTTGTATTTATTCTAAGTTCTTGCTTATTTATTTTTATCTTTAATTTATTTCGGATAAATATACTTTTACTTTTATTATACTAAGCAGTGAAGCTATTAGGGTATGTTCAGTGTTACACAGAAACGAGGGAAAAAGGAAAACAATTCTACGAAAAAAAAAAGGTAATGTTAACTAAAAAAAACTAATAGAGAGAAAAATTGGCAAACTGCCGGGAAAGCAGTAAGCAAAATAAAAGGAAATTCACGAGTGCTTGTGATGAGGATCACAATTGTTCCCTTTGCTCGTCAGGTACACTTAGAGCACCATCCTCGAAACGCGGTGCCATTTGATTCGATGCCACGCAGTAGGGTGATCGAAATCCATGAAAATTTGTATCCTAAATTCCTCCCTCTTTTGTCGTAGCAAAGCTCTTGCGGTATAGTGGTCCCAGGGTCGAACAGGGATGGGTTTTCTTCGTCTGATTGATTTAAGTGAAGTAAAAATGGTGGTGGTTTGGATTTTAAGATGGTGATAAAAAGCGTTGAGGGTTTGATGATGAGCGAAAATAAACTAAAGTAAAATAAGAAAAATAATAAAAGATCTCCTTGGCCCTTATCAGGATCTAGGGCTTGGGATTTCACAGTGGTAGGGTTTAGGTTCATTTCCTCGCGTTGGGCAGGATGACCTATAGTCATCTCACGAAGCCGGATCTTCATTAGGCTATAAAACTGGCAAATTTTTATCCTTTTGAAAAGTAATCTTGGCCATCGGTGGTCCTGGAGCAATGAAGAATAAGTCTTCTGGACTCCTTCGATGATGTAGAGAATTTATAATGAATCTCGGTGGATCTGGCATTAAGCATCCCCTTTGAACCCTTTAAAAGCTTACCAAATAATAGCCATTGAGGGATTCGAAGGGATAAAACCTATAGTTAGAAATGGAACCACAAGTGCGGTGATGCTTGCGTGAAGAGCGGGGACCTCCGAGTAGCCTTCGGATCTTGTGTGACCTTTCGCTTCAAGGAGAAATGGGTTTTAGCCGCTCATCCTCGGAGGGTGTTTGGCTGCCCATAAAATAGAAAAGAAAATGAAAGAAAAGGGAGCATCGGAGAGAAAAAAAACGGGAGAGCTGAAAGCTTCCCCCAAAATTTATTGATTAAGTCGTCCCTTGTACAAAGCTTCACTGAGGCTTAAATAGGTGCTCAGTGTATAGGAAATTACAAAAAAACCAAAATAAAAGCCATTCTGAGGAATGATTTTGGAAGAAAAAATTGGAAAAAAATAGGGAGGCGTCGAAAAGGTGAGCGAGTGGTACATTTGGATGAATAGTGTGAGGATGATGCATGAGCAGTGCACGAGGAAGCCATTTCTCAAAGTCTGAATTTCTTACATTTCACTTTTCTTGCATTTTACGCTCATCAGCACCATACGGTCTCTTATCTGCCCGATCTTGGTTGACTCAGTGCCGTGGATTGGATACGATTCGACAATTTTAGCCAGTTAACTCATAGCTGCAAAATTTGCCCACAATGTGATCGAGTAGAATAGGGGACCTTAATGTGCAAATCAGTTAATTAGAATGATTAGTACACAGCTTCAAAAGCATAATAAATAGGGTTGAAATAGCACTTTTGAGCCTTAATCACACCCCGAAGAGAGTTTTAGCCGCTCATCCTTCGAGTTGTCATCCTGGGAGGGTGTTTGGCTGCTCAGAAAGTGGAAAGAAAATGAAAGAAAAGGGAGAGAAAGAAGAAAAATGAGAAAACGAAAAAAAGCGGGCTGAAAGCTTCAACCAAAAATTTATTGATTAAGTGATCCGCATCTGAAGCTTCATGAAACCCATCGTGCTTTCAGTGTATGAAATTACAAAATAAAAACCAAAAATAAAAAGCCATTACAAAGACAATTTGGAAGAAACAAAAGTGGAACAAAGCGGGGAGCGTCAGGTGAGCGGTGGTACATTTGGATGAATAGTGTCGCGAGATGCATGAGCCGGTGTGTGCGAAGCCAGCTCTCCAGCGTGCGAGAATTTCTTGTAGCTCCACTTTTCTTGCATTTTCTGCTCTTCTTTCATACGGTCTACGATGCGCGATCTTGAGTTTGACTCGAATTCTTCGTGCTTGGATCGACTCAGCCAAATTTTAGCCACGAGTGCTTCATGGCCCCAATAAAATTTGCCACAAAATGCGATTAGTAGAATAGTAGGGACACAATGTGCAAATCGGGTTAATTAGAATGATTAAATCTTGATGAGTCTGAAAGCTACGTCTATGTTTGAGTTCATTTCACATGTTATTTTGTGCATTTTATATCCATATTCATGTAAAACTCATAAAATTTCCTCTAAACTTGGTTTTGTAGGATTATTGATGAAAGCAAGTGATTTGGCAGAAATAGGCAATATGTTTCCAAAGAAGAGTCGGCCAGAGAGTCTCACGGCGCTACTGGGAAGATTAATTTTCTGTACCATCTGGAACATCAAATTGTTCAAATTCCTCATGGCTGCATTCTACATTCAAAGAGCTTTCCAAGCAGTACTCCACACGCCCAAATCATAGAGTTAAAGCGAAAGTTATGGCCTGACAAGTTAGAGAAGAAAAACTGGAGTTGTTGTCCATCAAAATTTATCGCGGCGAGAGTATGTCGCGACGGGAGAGTATGTCGTGATGTCGTGACGGGGAGAGTATGTCATGACCCGATGTCGCGGCGAGGAAATGGTGTCGCGACGGAAGGCACGTGTCGCGACGAAATACTACGAAACTTGAAAAAGTAGAAAATTGAGTTTTGACCCTAATTTGAAGCCATTCACCACTAGGACCATATTTATACTACCGTTTTTAGGTAAAGAGGTAAGACGGGGAGGGTGGAATGACCTCTCTCTTGGGGTTTCTCTCTCTAGACTGCCCATTTTCTAGTTTTTCTATAGATTTTTATTTGTTTTAGATTTGAGAGCAGTTTTAGATCAGATTTTTGTTTCTATTGAAGAGAGATTTCGGTCTTTGTATAATAGGGTCGAGATTTCACTAAGGTTCGAGACGAAGATTGAAGGCCCCAAAAATCTGGATTTTCTCTCATGGGTTTCTCTCTACAAGCGCACATTTTTCTTAGTTTTCTTTGGCGATTTTTATTTTAATAGATCTTAGAGTAGTTTTAGAGAAGATTTTTATTTTTATTGAGAGATTTTGAGTGTTGTACTCGGATATTCAATTTATTTCTTGTTGGCGAAGATTTGAAAGCTTCGAATCTGGGTTTTCTCTTCTTTCTCTTGATTTCTTTCTTCATTTCTTACTTTTTGTTTGATTAGTGATGATTGAAATCCGGTAATGGAACGTAAACACCCTCACAGGGTTGGGGATTAATTGTTGAACAATCAGTTGCGGTTTTGGTTATTTTGTGGGTTTGAATATTGAATTTATATAATTGAATGCGTTAAATATAATGAATTGTTCGAATATTAGTAACTATACCAAAGAATTTGTATCTTTGCTCACGATTTCGGGAGGCCCTCTGAGTGAAACACGAGAGATGGAGATTCCCGAGTAAATAGCGGTAACTTAGGGGTATGTTAGTAATATCTTAGAACTAATGAACTACAATTACTTCGATAGATCACCTAATTTACTCGAGTGTGAGGATTAATTAGATGATGTATCGATTTAGTTGATCGAGTTTCTCTTAGTACGATGAAAGGATCTTGATCAGTGTTAGCGAATCTAATCAAGAGATAGAAAATTTTATTAGATTTGAAAGAGCGAGATACGATTACATTGGAGAAGGCTTGCATTATCATGCATGAAGCGAGAATTCTTGAGTCTTGAGAAATGGTTGTGAAGTATTGAAAAGAAAAACAATCAAATCTTAAAGAGTCACGAAATTTTACAAAGTATTATTTAGACCGTTTGTCACGAAAGGAATATGGTGTGTTAGATAGTGAAATGTATGGTGTATGGAGAATCAGTACTACATTGCTCTTGGACAAATTGACATTGACTCACGAATGTTGCACTTTTCGAAATCTGGCTGACTGTAAATAATTATCCCGTCCACGAGTGACTCTCTTCTGTACCTTTTAAATTAGAAGTAGTTTTTATTTGATAGATTTTAGGATTAGTTTTAAATCAGTTTTGTTTCAAATTAAATTGATTTTATTCGACATCCTACTTGGTCGCCCTAAATAGTGAAGAGCCCTTGTAATCGGGGTGATCAAATTCGATTAGAGAGAGACCTCAGTCCTCGTGGAGTACGATGCTCCAGGACTCTAGAGTCACTTTATTACTTGTGGCCCAGTACACTTGCGGAAAGGGGTTGAGTGTTGGTAATACTTTTCATATTAGTTTTTGAGTATACTTATTTTTGTTTCAAATCAGTTTATGAGTATTTACCACATTCACTCCCTTGACCATATTTTCACATATACATCATTTGTTGGTCATGTTCTGAGTTTTTGGCGGATTCTTAGGGATTATGATAGTCCTTTAGGTAATAGTGTCATAAATTTGTATATGTCTTTTGGTCACTTAACAAGTACCTGAAAGCACTCAAAACTATAATAAATAAGGTTTACGTGCCTTTAGCGGTATTGTCGAAACTATCTTTATCGAGCCCCTGTTCTTGCTCTAGAGCTTCACTTTCAAGTTGCATTTGATTAATTTCAATGTTCTTTTCCTCCTTTCTTGCAACTTCTGCCTCTCTTTCCCTACCTCTGTTTTTGGGCCTCTTGGATCAATGTTAAGGGTAAGGTCTTGGGGCAATTTTCTTCTTCCACACCACCCAGGATGCAAAGCCTAGTGATAAGTTCTAGGTGTGGAATTAGTCCCTTGTAGCCTCCTATGTAATAACTAAGAATTGAGTTTTCTATAATGTTTCTGTATTTGAACTTGTAGCCCTTTAGGATGGCGTCTGGCTGACACTACTTCCTTCTCCTTGTTGCCCACCTGAGTGGAAGGTAAAATATTTGAACCTGAGAAATAGAACCACGCGCTTATTCGGACATTGTTCTGCAGCGATGGGTGATTAGTGCTTTCAAAAGTGCTATTTTGAATTATTGTAGGTTTGAGCACTTTTACTGTACTAATGACGTATTAACCAAATTTGCACATTAAGGTCCTATTTATTCTACGTCGCATTTTATGGCTAATTTTGTAGTTTTGCAAGCTATTTATGCTGAAATTGTTAGGTGATCAACCTGAAAATTTGAGTTGAACTCGGCATTGCGGTCCGAAACGGAAGAGAAGAGTAGAAAATGCATGTGGAGCTTGCGGGGGAAATTTGGCGGGGTTGCGAAATTTTTCACAACTGCGAGAAATTTCGCGGGTTCAGAAAAATCTCTTCTGCGATAACTTGTTCATCGTGTAGCACTTGTTCATGTCTCACCCGCCTTATTCACCCATCCTACTTTTGACGTTTTGACTCATGTTGTTCCCTTTTTGGTTCTCTTCCAAATTTGTCCCTTATAATAGCTTTTAGTTTTGGTTTTTTGGTAATTTGTAAAGGGGTTTGGCTATAAAAGCCCCAAATAAGCATTGTTAAAGTAATCTCTTCTCCATTAATAAATTCTGAGCGGGAGTTTTCCGTACACTTTCCTTTTTCTCCCATTTTCTTTCATTTTATTTTATTTTCTCGGCTACTAAACACCCCTCTGAGGATGACAATTCAGAAGATGGTTGGCTAGGCCGCTTTTCTCCTTGAAGAGGAGGGCTGCTGGCTTTGGATTTAAGGTAAACTGTTGGTCCTTTGTTTTTAACGCATGCATTTGTTGTCATTTATGTTTCTATCTCTCACACTAGTTTTAAATCCCTTGTATGTGCCCTAATTGACCAGTATTTGGCAATCTTTTTGGGTTCGATAGATGCTGTGCTAGATCCAGCGATGTCGGTTAGTTGTCTCTTATGAGTCATTGTAGGAATTGGGTCCAAGAGGAAGATTTTCCTTTACTTAGGATTGTGAATGATAGCCAATCTTGTTTTCAAAAAAGAAAATTTTAGGGGTTTAGTTTTTAAATCTAAATGGAATATCCGGTTTGAAATGACTAGCCAATTAAGTCTTCACGTGAGAAATGAACAGGGACTCTCTGGTCGGCAGGACCTCAGTAGTAGCATTCTTTGAGGTTCTTGCATATAGTTTATTCATTTTATGTCGATCTACTTTTCCATAATCCTCTGCTATGTTGCAATCCCGTAATCAAAAAACAAATTCACCGTTTTGGTCGATTGCAAATCATTTGTGCGAGAAAACCCGTCCACGAGTTTGACCTAGGCCGTATCTTGCGGTGGCTTGCTACGACGGTAGGAGGAATTGGGTATATAAATATTGTTGATTCGGTGCACCTCACGTAGCGCGAATCAGATAAAGCGTCGTTCATGGGGATGGTGCTTAAGTGCATTTGACGAGCTGTGGAACACTTGTGATCCTCATCACAAGTCCTGGTGAATTTTTTTTTTCCTGTATATACTTTACTATTAGTCTTTTTAGTTTTAGTTCACAGTTTATTTTTTTTTTTGGTAACCCTCACCTTTTAGGTAGGATTGTTTCTTGGTCGTTGGGTGTTGCCTTATTTTACCACGAGATTTCAGGTGGATTAAAAATCGGAGGCGAGGTTGATCAATCGATTTCCACGGGAACACGGGCCCGTTGAATCTTGACGAATGGAAGGAGAGTGATAACAGTGAGTTGTTAATGAACGAAACATATGCCTGGTGCACAACATTATCGCAGGACTATTGTCTAATCCTGGCAAAATCGCCATTAAACTTGTTGAAGACCAAAATACATATCTGAGAATTTATGACACTTGTGCAAAATTTATTAACTAATCCAATGACAGCGGTGCCATCTGACTTGTTAACATCATCTTTTATCATAACGAAAATCTCTTAGAAATTAAAGCGATTTAATTTGTCGTTTGATGCAGTTTACGCAAGTGCAATTAAACCAGTAATAAAATGGACTTAAGTCGGATATGATCCCACCAGAGATCTCGAAATTTTTCATCAACTACCACGACTACTCGAAAATTAATACTATTTGGACCATAAATTGATATGGGTGTCCAGCATTTAAGCTGGGAAATTAACTAATTCAAAGAAATGATTCAAATAGATTTGAAATAAATCAAATGAAGGAAAAATAAATTCCCTCACAAAAAAAATAAATGATCTTGAATAGTTATCATGGGAAGACTACATGAAAGCAGATCATAGTGAGCGTCGGTCTGTGGTCCGGTGAGATAATTTTCTTGTTTATCTCGAGTTTGAAAATCTGTCGAGGCATTTGTAGTACGGTGGATCTCTCCGCTCCATTTCGTTATCTCCTTAACTACGATTCTCGAATTACGGGGAGCGAGATAACTACTTTTAACAGAACTTCCTTAAGTTTGGGTATTTTTCTTTTCTGATACTTCATACCCGTTTTATGGGTTGTCTGTGGCTCCCGAGTTATCGATTAAACGAGGATATCTGACTTCAATTACTCTTCCTCAGAACAAAATAGATCGACCTTTCCTTGATTAGATCTCATTGTACGGGACAAGCACCATTATCCGTTGAAATTTAAGAATCTACGCTGTTTAAATAGATAAATTCGTTGACTCGTTCTTGACGAGTGAGAGGATTTATCTAAGTGAACTTACAAAGCTTCGAAGAATCCTAATAGCGAGGTTAGTATACGCGAAAAATGTACGTTACTCGAGTTGTCTTCCTGTGTCACTTTCAGAGGACCTCGAAATCGGAATGTGGCCTTGATTCTTAACGGGTATAGTAAAGCTGATATTCGAATCCCAATCGATAAACCCATGTCGGAAATGGGATTCGTGGCAGAAATGAGCAGAATCTCTTTGCGAGTGCTACGGGAAAAATCAATTACGACTACAAGCGTTTACTAAATGGAAAAGTAGGTTCTCAAATTCTTGAATCACACGAGGCGGCATCATACGATCGAATAAGCTATGATTGGCCCCGGAATAATGATCCCGAAATTTCTTCGGAAATTAGTGCATTCGGTAGTAATTTGAAAAGAAATTTAGTGCAGTATTTGGCCCCGGTACCAGCGATAACATTCGGATCGGAAAAATAAAATGAAGAAAAAATCTGAAACAGGCATACGCTCTGCAAATAAGAAAAGAAAAGAAAGAAAAGAAAAGTAAACTGAAATTGCGGATCTCTCCTTTGATCGCCTCGGCTTGCTTTACTATTACGGGTAGGCTGTATTTATAGGGTTTTCGGTTGGGCCTAATCCCGATATAACTGCTGTGGATTTGAGTATCAGATTTGATTCTTTGCTCGATTCTGAAGCCTCGGTTCTCTTGTCGCGACATCGAGTCATGCGACATTGACAAATTTGCGCATCACATGAACTGAGTCGTTCGTATTTGTCCGCGACACCCGATCTTATGCGCCGCGGAGTTGGGTTGGTCGGCAGTCGTGACATCATGGCTGTCGCGACATCCGATACGGTCGCTGCGGAGTCTTGATGGTTGTTCGATGTGGTGACATCGGGATGTTGTCGCGACATGGAACCGAGTCTCTGCGCCCTTCCACTGGTTGTCATGATGTCGCGACATCAATATCTTGTCAGCGACATGATCTGATGCGACTTTCCTTGAAAGGGTGTCCACGATGTCGTGACATCGACCTCATCGGATTCCGAAGCCTTGGTTGATCTCCTGCTGATGTACGACTTGACGTAAGTCTACGCACATGCTTGGCGGTTGTTCTTGGTGTCGCGACATCAGTCTTCTTGTCACGACATCACCTTATGTTTTCTGCTCTTTCCTCAGTTGCCTATGCTGCGATCCACATCGCGACACCGCATCGCATTCCTCAATCTTTCTTTGATGTCGAGCTTGGAAGCTGGGTATGCAGACCCTGGCCTGCATATTGGCTTCGACGATTACTTTCATTACGCTTCCCTTTATTTGCATTTTATCCACTTATTTACGCATTTTTCTTCTGCTTTTTCTTACTTTCTTGCTTCGCGCCACGCTGTGACAAATTGGTAGGTTTCTTCGCCATCTGTATATTAATTATTTAATTTTTTAGCCCAGAAAATGTGAAAAATGGACTAAAAAGAGATGACTTTTAAGCTCATCATGAGTACTGATGGAAGAGCCATGATGCGTATATGTCGTGAGGATTCCTGAAACCTTCCATGGCGGAATCATGGCCGTGGAGAGAAATCAGACCATATAGGTCAGGCGAGGTATAGAAGCTCCGTGGATGAGCGCACCAACTGCGGTGTTTCCATTCTTGCGCCATTTGACAATACTTCTGACCACTAGTTGAGGAACCGCCTGAAATTTCTCATAGGAACCCAGAGACCTCCACAGTATGCACCTCTTGCTTCTCCATGTGTGCTGCCTCGGCACACTCAGCCACCACGAGCCACCCACGGTTGACATATTCGGTTGGCGACGTGCGGGCAGTGTAGTGGATAGCTTCATAAAGGAGCGGAGCGAGTGAATGTCAGGCCCGATCGGGGAAATTAACCTGGTGCGGGAACTCCGCGAGCGAGAAATTGGATGGGTTCCAGAGTGAAATTCATAAGAAATTTGACATCCTGCAGCAATCCATCTCAAAGCTCACTAATCAGCATGTTCATCGAAAAGGAAGAGAGTACAGGAAGAGTGCTTGAGTGACACCATGGTGGAGGAAGCGAGTGTCGGCGGGGTTATACGAGATCATGAATATTTGTCTTCTTTAATTATCCGTAGGAGAAGAAAGAAATCTTACTTGTTGATAAGGAAGGCAGTGGAAAGGGCTGATGGAAGAACACTTAAGAACCTGATTACCCTTGCCTCCTAGTGACTCAGCGTATATCCTGCCTTCACTTGCATCACATTCGACACCTGAAACACTTATTGGAAGGCACGTATCATACTGCGATATGCACTTTTCTGAAACATCGGGAATTAGTGGCCACCATTCGAGCCTTGCCACTACATCAAAGACACTAGTTGCTTTCGCCTTGCATGACATAGCGGATGGTTGGGTCTTGGTGATTCGGACATGGAGCTTTGGACCTCAGCCAGTTTAACCGACTCACCGATTAAGCGACTCGAAAATTAGAAGCTAGTTTTGGGGGAAAACTCGATCTCCCATACTGTTTGATTTTCTTGTTTTATCTTATCTTATTTTATTTTGTTTCGATTTCTTTAATTTTTCTCTTTAGATTTTCTTTAATTTTTAGTTAATCTTTGTTTTTGGCTTATTTTTCATTTTTCTTCAATTTTTCTTAATTTTTTCTGTGTTTATTATTGCAGTTTGGGTAAAAATTTTACAGTAGGAGGTCAAGAAGATCACCCAGAAAATTTCGCAACCTTGTGAAATTTCGCAGCCTGCACTATTCCTCCTGCACTATTCATTTTTTGTATTTTATGATATATATTCGCAACCTTGTGAAATTTAAGTAGCTACTTGGCTATTCCTCACCTTGCTATTCATTTTTGTATTTTATGATATATATATATATATATATATATATATATATATATATATATATATATATATATATATATATAAAATTGGTCTTTTATATAAAAAAAAATTTGTTAATTTTTTTTTAAAAAAAAATCCTTGACGATTTCATGACCTTCCATTTTTGCAGCCCCATTTTGTTTTGATCATAACGTTTTCATTCGAACTCTGTTTTGGAGTAATTTGAATGCGGATTGGAAAGCTTAAAGAATTTAGAATCTAAATATAACCCAGAAAGAACACTTTTAAATTTTAGAAAATTGGGGAAATATTAAAATCTGTGATCGCTTTTTCCTCTCTTTTCTTCTCTAACTTGTTTTATTTAAAGCCCGAATGGGTGATAAGGTCGATGGAAAGCTTGAAAGTCTCTATCAACAGCGTGTACATTTCATCGGAGGTAACACTTCGTTCTACAACTCTAATCAAGCTATTGCGGATAATGTGACATTTGGTTGGGGAGAGTTAGCGAAGGAAGTGGCTTTTACATTTATGTTTTTCTTTACTATTTTGAAACGAAGCCGTTTGTATGTTCGGTGGCTTGTTGGGTTTCCTTTCATTGAAGTTGTTATACTATCTGACTTACTTTTTCAATTCAAATTGCACCCATTTTGCACCCGATTTTTATTTATTTATTTTTTTGGTTTGTCCTAACTTCGCAGGTTGAAGGGTGAAACTTTGTCGATCCTGGTGATGTTAGATTGATTCCATGCCTAGTTGTCGTGTTCGTTAATTATGCTTTCTGATACACCTCTGGCTAACCACACACACTATGCACATTAGGTTTCCATGATGGGTGAAAAGCGCACAACCTCTTAAACTTTGCAAGAACTGCCTTTGGTTTCGTTGTTACCTTTAATGGGTTAAGGAGCCTTTATGAAATAAGGCGATGAAGTCTTCGAAAAAGAATAGAAGCGCGCTTTGCCTTGAAGGCAGAGCACGGTTCGAGAGTATCGGTGAAAGTCTTTAAAAATGATTTTAAACAGCCCGGTTGGGAGTCACCCGACTTAGTCTTTATTACTGCAGATTGGATGGGTGGAGTTGAGTTGTAGGTCTTCAGTCTCGAAATCATTCGAAGTCAGAATTAAAACCTGAAGAGTTAGTAGTCGAAAGATCGCATGACTTAGTGCCTGGCGCCCAGTGGTTTGGGGTCATTGGGCGATCCACGTTGCATGTGTAGATTTGGTGAGGTCGATTCCTCGATATTGCACCTATGACCTTGAAAAAGAATTGTGGAATAACAGGGTGGGTCTGATCTGTTTAGGTTGGTTAATGTACAGGTGGAGCGTGGCTTGGTTGGGGAGAGTGCGGGTTTAGCGGAGTTTATTGTTGAGAGTCGAACCAGCACTGGGTTTTGGTGAAGTCTGCAGTTGATTCACGAGAGGCTCTTTGATACCGGTCGTATGGCATTCATTCTCTCGAGATAGTCATTGGGCATGGGTTTCAGTGATTCTCATTGAGGGTTGGGCATTACTCATTCACACCCTTTTTGAAATACCATTTTTGTATTTTGATTTTGTTTTGATTGCTCTCTCTTTCTTTCTTTCATTGCTAAGGGACTAGCAATGTGTACGTTGGGGGGTGTGATTAGTGCTCAAAAAGTGCTATTTTGAACCATGTTTATTGCGGAGTTTGAACACTTTTTGTCTCTTAATCAGTAATTAACCCAGTTTCACATTAAGGTCATTCTTTATTCTACTAATCGCATTTTGTCATTTAATTTTGTGGTTTGCAGCTATTTGCTGCCAAAATTTTTGAGTCGATCCAAGCCACGAAGAATTGAGTTGAACTTAGCATGCAGATCGAAACTGAGAAAGAAGAGAAAATGCTGAGTGGGCTTGCGGGGAAATTTGGCGGGGAACACGAAATTTTCTGACCTGCGAAATTTCACAAGTTGCGAAAGTTCCTTCCTACAGCCACTGTTCATCCTTCAACACTATTCATGTCTCTTGCACTATTCACCATCCTGCTTTTTGATGTTTTGATTCATTTTGTTCCTTTTTTGGTTTTCTTCCAAATTTGCCCCTTGTAATAGCTTTTAGTTTTGGTTTTTTTGGTAATTTGAGGGTTTGGCTATAAAAGCCACAGGAGACCGAGCCCTAGATTAAAGATCTCTTCTCCATTAATAAAATCCTAGGAGGGAGTTTTTCCCACTGCTTTCCTTTTTCTTTCATTTTATTTTATTTTCTCGCACACTTGAACACCTCCCCGAGGATAATGACTCGAGAGGATGGTTAGCTGAACCTCTTTCTCCTTGAAAGGGAGAACATTGGCTTTGGATTTAAAAAGTGTCGTTGAGTATTTATTTTTAACGCATATTTGTTGTCATTTATGTTTCTATCTTTAACACTAGGTTTAAATCCTTGTATGTGCCACACGATTGACTAGTATTTGTGATCTTTTGGAGTGATGGATGCTTATTGCTAGATCGCGATATTGATTAAGTTGTTTCTTATGAGTCCCTTTGTAGGTTAGATGAAGAGGAAAGATTTCCTTTGTAGGACCATGAATGATAAGCGAAGGCAGTGTTTTTAAAGGAAAAATTTTAGGGTTTAGTTTTTTAAAGCTAAACGAAGGTCGGTTAGGAAATGGTATAAGTCATCCTCCCAATGATGAGGAAATGAACTTAGAGGACCTCTCAGTCGCCTTAGGACCTTAAACTAGTAGCCTTTCGATGCTTAAGGAGTTCTTTTCTGTTTTCTTCATTTTATTTTCCATGCATACTAATCATCCTCCTTGTTTTTTTGCAAAATCCCATAATCGAAAAACAAATTCACCATTTGGAGTCAATTACTAAATCATTTATCTGCAAAAAACCCGTCACGAGTTCGACCGAGGCATTATCTGCGATGAGCTTCTTCTGCAACAGTGAAAATTGATATATAAATATTGTTGATTCAAAATTACACTACTTGTATGAATCATGGACTTGTGTGGGTTTTTTATGGTGGCATTCCACTTTCCATTTCCATTAGTCAGCAAGTTTATAATCTTCTAAAAGTCGAGTTCCATCACCTGTTTCTTGAACTTCTACCCATTCTTCCTCTCATGAAGATTGTGTGTTTTGTCTATCTACTCTATGTTAAAGGATATCCGACTCTCTCTCTAACGCCATTGTCTTGCATCTACTCATTCAGTATGTTAGCATAGAACTCCTTCATGCGTCCCAGAACCTAGGGCCTTGTGTGGACCCTAAAACAGATCAAATGGAGCTGCGAGACTTCTTGTTAAATCGAAAGAAAATGGGTTGATTTTGAGTTTGAGGAAAATCTGTCCGTGGGAGAAGCGGTTTTTCTTCGTCGCCACTTACTTTTTATTTTTAAGTGGGAAAGTCAAATCAGAAAAAACCCCCAATGACTCGGAGTTAGGAAAAAGCGTATGTGAAGCCCAAGTGCAGGTTCGGGGATCGATTTTTGTGGAAGATACCTCATGCGAGTGCTTTCCTCTATTTCGAGGCTCGATCTACACTAATGAATTGGGTACATGTGAACATATGGGTGAAGTTCGATGGATCGCTCCCGGGCTAGACAAATGACATGAATCACCTGAGCTAATTGATATCTAGCATGCCTTAAACTCAATGATGTATAGTATTACTTGTGATTCCCTTGGCATCTGTTGTAAATGGTTGTGATCGATAAGCCTAGCACCTGACAAGCCTCGATATGCAAATACCATGTGCATATAAATAAAATACCAAAGCATAAGCATGTACTGGGGTCGAGCCATGCAGTTTAAAAATGGTGAGGCGAGAGTAATCTGGCGTAGCGATATGCGCTTTCAAAACTAGTCATCGAGTGCACCCACACTCTGGCTAAAAGTAGGTCTCTCTTGATAAATGTGAGGAAGCGTAGCGAATTGATCGATTGATTGTTATAGATATTCGATAGTGAAAATTAGATATCCAATAGCATATCATGTGCGAGTATCTGAAGACAGAGGGATGTGGGCCCACTTGAGGCAGTTATTTCGCTGAGTTGATTTTTGGTCAAAAACTTTGTGAAAACCATATGAATTAGAACTAAATTTAAATCAACACCGGAGATACGAACCTAGTTGTAGGGCTAACTAAACTAACCACACTAAAGGCTATAAAACTATATAAATAATCGAGATGGAGTTGAGACTGAATCTAAATAGAACTAAAAATGTACTTGACACATTGAAATAACTATATTAATAAATTAAAATAGTAAATACACATAAACTAAACAAGTTAATTAAACTAAAAATAAATAAATAATGATGAACACACACAAATTTTCAATTATCTTGCCAATGTTATTAATAAACAAAGCTACATATTTTAAAACTCTAACCATTCATTAAAAAAAATCTAAACATTTTAAAAATTGTAACTTAAAGTTAAATAGCCAAAGCCGAACATTTTAACCTCTAACTTTCCATTAACAATTAACAACTTACTAAAAACAAATTTAAAAAAATATGACTTTTCATTAACCTTAAGACTACTTAAAACTAAATCCATAACTATTCACCTTAACTCTTAAATACAACAATACACAACAACAATAATAACAATAATAATAACACACATTAATACAATAATTAATTAAAATCAAAGCTTTGAAACTATGATTTTCATCTTCTTTTTTTTACTAAACAATAAACTCCACAAAAAGTCCATCCACAAAAGCCTTCTTCTCTTTATCAAAAAAAAAAAAAAAAAAAAAGAATCACTAGCACAGCTGCCATATATTTCAAGCAACAAAATTCTTTTAGATTTTTACCATAAAGAAACCACTTTCAGCATATTGGTCTCCAATTAAAAAATTCAGCAAGTGAACATATGACTAACACTTGAATTTCCTCACCAAAAGTAATTTTCACAATCACATGGCTGCCATTTATATCCTCAATCAAATTTCAATCACATAAACACAAAGCTAAAACTTAAATATTGCCACCAAAAGTCATTCACACAATCACATGGCTACCACTTACATCTTCCATTCAAACTTCATACAAGCAAACCTGAAACTTAAATATGTCCATCAAAAGTCATTCACATAATAACATGGCTGCCATTTACATCTTTCATCAAAATTTCACACAAACATAGCTACAACATCATGCCCGTAGCTATTCCAAATCTCATTCTCAGTCACCAAATAATTTAAAATTTAAATAAACAGATGCAATCAAACAAATAACACATCCTATCCCTACATAATTTAAAACACACATAAACAGATGTAACAAACAAGTAACATAGTCCTAACCTTCATGTCGAGAAACTCTTCTACAATTTTCTAGAGATGAAAACAATTGCAGTTTCAGATGTATAAGAAGTGCTACTCTAATCCTTCTATGCAAGGCCCCGAGATGTAAATCAAGTGATGGGAATGTGTTGCGGTAGTCTTACTTTTTATTATTTTTGTTCCACCGCCTCAAAGCAACACTGCCATCTGAGACAGATGAGAGTGGCTATTCAAAGTAAGAGACTTCTTTGCAATTGCTGATGAAGGTTCCTTCCTGCCAGTCAGAGTCTCCACAAGTTGTCCATCAATCCACTAGCTATTAGAAAGAAAGACCTACCTAGATTTCTTTGGACCGCGAAGTGCAGTAAAATCTTCTTCAAGTGCAAAATCTTCTTTCAAAGTGCAGTAATGAACTGGAGAAACTCCAATGATGCTGTGGTCCAATGGAAAGTTGTACTCTAATATATGGAAATAGATGATGTCCAGAAAATGGTGGTGTTGCAGACTCAAAACAATCCCACTTTGACAACCCAGATTTTTCTTCTCTCTTCTTCACACTGTCCTTATTTTTCTTTTCAAAAATGCCAAAAGGTCCCTTTTTAAATCTGATTTTTTTCCTCTTTTATAGTTCCAAACCTCCAGCAATCAAAACCTCTTCTTTTTTCTCTCCTTCAAGCTCCGAAAGAGCCTAATCATTCCTGAATCAGCTTCCCATTAAATCCTCCTCATTCTCCATGCAATGACTATCTTAGTTTTCTATTGGCTTTTACTACCAAAGTATCCACATGGATTCAAAGTATGGTTGTAATAAAATTCAAGATGTTTTCCAAATGGACCTGTAACACGCTTAAGACAACTGAGCATATGGGCACTATCCATATGGGATTTGGGCTCTAAAATCAATAAAAATCAGTGCTCGACACAAGCTGGCCTGACGAACCGGTTGAACCAAATTCCAACCGGTCGAGCCGGTTGAGGAAAATTATGAAATTCTGATAGCATGTTCCTTGAAGAATAAGGAGACCAACAAAAAACATGGTGCACAATTCCAAGTTCGGATGAGGGAGATATGATCAAAACAGGGAGGAGTGCTCGCCAAAATCACCCACAATAGTGTTGTATACATATTACCTCGACGAACTAGTCAAACCGATTGGTCAAACGGTTGACAAAAATTATGAAGTTTTAAAAGAACCCTCATTGGAAAATAAGGAATCCAAAAATATAAACGGTGCATGATTCCGAGTTTGAACAAGGGAGATATGATCAAAACAAGCTTAAGTTCTCCTAATTTGACATACTCCAATAAGCTCCGATTAAGCTAAAACCTCGGGGGCCCCCACTTGCTTCCTATAGCACGATGCCAATAAAAAAAAATCTCCACGATGACACTCAAAATAGAACTACATAAACACTCAATGGACCACATACAAGCCCACTTGAGGCTCGAAAATCGACTAAGGTTAAATAGGGCCCTAACGGTGCCATATGAGAACGATAGGTGAGTGTGACACCCATAGGATAAAATGTAAGTGTTGAGGGAAAAAATTGTTGGTCTACAACATGCCCTCTTCTCAGAGGAATGAACTAGTGAATTCAGATGGCGCAAACGACAAAGAGTGAAATGAACTTTAGTGAAGGCTTTCAAATGACTACCAATTTTGTCCCCTTACCTAGTATCAAGGCTAGCGAACAGAGTTGCCCTAACCGGTTGACTTGAGAAACCCAAGCACGATGCCTGAGAAGATGAGTGATCCGGGCACAATGCCGGAAAAGATAATGAAATTCGGGCGCGATGTTAGAGAAGATGAGGAATCCGGACATGATGCTAGAAAAGATAATGAAATTCGAGTAAGCATTGGAGAAGGGTAGAATTCGGGCGAGTGCCAAGCAGAATCCACAGCATCTAAAAGGTAGAATCCGTGCACGGAAGGTAGAATCCAAATAGCACGGAGAAAGTGGTGAATCCGGCAAGTACCGAAGGTAGAATCGTGGACGAGCACCTAGTACAGGAATCTAGGCGAGTATTGGAAAAGTAGAAATCCAGGCAAGTACCGGAGAATGGTCCGAGTGAGTACTAGGCGACTGGGCTTATCCCAAGCGTAGAATCCGGCGTGTATCCTAAGGTAAAATGTAGGCGAGTATCGAAAAGATAGAACTGGCGAGCATCGTATGTAGAACCCGGGCGAGCATCGGGGTGCTGCAGAATCGGGAGAGTACCAAGCGCGATCCGAAATAGCACGGATCAGAATCCGGCGAGTACCAAAAGGCAGAATCGGGCGAGCACCGGAAGTAGAATCCAAAGAGTACCGTAAAAGTAGGAATGTGTGAGGCCGGAAAAGTAGGAATCCGGGCGAGTGTTGGAAAAGTAGGAATCCAGGCAAGTACCGGAGAAGGGTCCGAGTGAGTACTGTGCAGAACTGTGCGAGTAACGGAAGGTAGAATCCAAAGCGTAGTATTGAAAGATAGAACCAAAGAGCACCGGAAAGGTAGAATCCGTGAGTACCGAAGGTAGAATCGGGCGAAAGGCTGGGGAAGGTAGAATCCGCTAGCATCTAAAAGTAGAAATCAAAGCAGTGCCAAAAAGCAGAATCCGTAAGTACCGGAGAAGGGTCCGGATGAGTACCGAGAAGGTTGGATCCGAGCAAGTAACGGAAAAGGTAGAATAAGGGCGAGTGCCGAAAAAGTAGAAATCCAGGTGAGTACCGGAAAAGGGTTCGGGTGAGTGCCGAAGTCGGGTTCGCAAGTACCAAAGGTAGAACTGCAAAGAGTATCGAGAACAACCAAACTAAAAGGGGATAGGGGATGCCAAAACTAAGGCTCTAGATGCCTTAATTGAATGGGGATGCCTTAAAACAAAACTTAGAGCAAAATGGGGAGACTCAGGATGCAACCGTTGAGATAATCGATAATGATGACAAATGGTATGCCCTACGGTGGACGTCTAGATTTCCAACAAAATGGCCCAAAGAAGCTTAAATCAAACACCTCTATCATGACAAAAAAAAAAAGGGGGTATGCCCCAGTGTGACATCAGAAAGTGCCGATAAAATGATAAGCGAGAAATCACAAACACCACTAACAAGATGGAAATAAGGAGGTACGCCATTGTAGGATAATCTCACAAATGTGACCAAATGTGAAAGGACGGGGCTATGCCCCTATCTAGGGTATCAATGCCATGTCAAAATCCCATAATTGCACATGTGGTCAAAGTTAGAGAGTTGAAAACATCACAATCATTCATTCATGAAAAATCATCCATTTTATTCCACAACATCCAATATCCACAAAATTGATATAGGGTATGCCCTACTGTGCACATCTGATATGCAAGTGCCTTGATGAAAAAACTTTGAAATAAAATTTTGAAGACCCAATCATCTGAACAAGCGAACAAGACAACATATGGGGTGTGAGACAGTGTGCACCCCTACTAAGTTGATGAATACGTAATCGACCTCGTGCCAGTTCCCAGAAGCACTCACGTATGAAGAAACCCGATTGGCATGTGTGGCATACTCAAACTTTGATGCCAAACATTCTAAAGTTAAATGGCCGCCAGCAGGTACATGCGTAAGAGCCAAATCCAACATGAAAGGATGGGGGTATGCCCTAGTGTGAACATGTAAAAGCATCAAGTTAAGGAGCTATCAACGGTCCCAATTCTCTGTATCATCTATATCTGATAATGGACTTGAGGCAAGAAAACTGAATGGAATAGCAATATGTGACCCTCGATACTCCCCAAGAACGGAGACTTGTCAACATCCCGTACTCAATTAGTGTATTAACCCGTCCATATAAAATGCTTCAAGTAACACGACTCATGGTCTCAAGGTGGTCTTACGACTCGGACCGTAATGTAGGCCAAGGGTGAAAGGTGAATGACATGATGGGAAACAAAGGCCCAAATACCCAATAAATATTGCCAAACCCCTATAGGCCCAATGTCAAATATCAAAGAATCATGTGAGCTTGGTGACTCAACCAACATCCGAATGAACAATGTCAAACGATAAAGTGGCGTACTTAGCGACACGTCGCTTAAGAAGCGAGACGACGATTAATAAGGGTAGAAGAAGACCGAAGGGGATAAGACAAATGATGAATGGATAAAGTAGAAAATGGAGAAACAAGATAGGATACAAATGTGGCAATGTGTGACAATGACAAACAACTCATCCCAGGAACGCCAAGTTGAAGCAAGTCACTATAAGATGGGAGTGGTGATGCGGGTAATAATGATCTAGGGACCTAGTACTACAACCTGTCCTCATTCCTAATGTTACCCAGATCCATGGAGAAAAATCGTACAATGCTCTCACCCAACTCTTAGAGGAATAATAAATCTCTCAAACCTAAATGACCTTTGATGATCCCAAGCATATTAACGAATACCAAACAAACACAATTTTTTTGTTTTTTTGTTTTTATGTTTCTTTTTTTTTTTTTTTTTGCGCTGAACAACCAAAGCAGGTTGAATTCCATACTTGCACAATCCAACCAAAATAACCTCATACCTCTAATCCCAAATGGTTGCCTCAACCTAAGAATCCAGGATCAAAACCTATAGGCAGAACGAAGGGCGTAACAAACCTGACCGGTAGCTCTAGGATGAGAGCACGTCATCATCACACAAAAGGAGATAAAAGTGAAACGAATAGAGATGATAGAAACTAGACTAAAGATGTGAAGATGCCTGAGAAGAAAAGAAATAGGGCAATGATGCAAGAAAGAACAAACGAAGAATGACACAATTCCTCACACGTCACAGATCTAATTTTGAATAATAAAAGCGACGCGGCAGTTCTCCCAACCTGTGCCAGAAAAAGTATGCAAGGCTGAATGAAAGAATATGCCATAATAAACCGCGTGAGGCTTAAAGGGCTAGCAATAGGATATATAAATGTATGGGTGTGCAATAGGGAATATGTGATTCGTGGTGCATGGAGAGTTTTCCAGAATCAACAAAATTTATAAACCTAATTCCTCCTACTACCGTAGCAATGCTACTATAGTATAGTGGCTCTAGGGTTGAACACAGGGATGAGTTTTCTTCGCACAAATGACTTGCAGTGAGGTTCAAATTGGTGAATTTGGTTTGGATTCAAGGTTTTGGGTAAAAACACTGGGCTTTAATGTTCGGAAACTGAAACTGAAATGAAATAAAATGTAAAATAGAACTCCTTGAAGTGTTAGGTCACTGGGGTTAGATTCCTAGGGCAACTGAGGGTTTCTAGGTTCCTTTCCTCGCGTTGGGGAGGATGACCTATAGTCATTTCCCGAATCGGATCTTCATTTAGCTATAAAAATTGAGCCTTAATAACCATCCTTTGAAAAATGGCATCCATGGCCAGTGCTCGGGTCATTAAACACAAGTCACCTTGACTCAATTTTACAATGGATAACACAATGATAACTAACAAACATTAATTGATCTAACATTAAGCATCCAATGAGCCCAAAAGCTTACCAAGTAATAACCATTCAAGGTGACTCAAAAGGGATCAAAACCTAAAGTTAAAAAGGGAGAACAGTAACGACAGTGGATACATGCATGAAAAACATGGAACCCTCAGCTTGCCTCAAGATCCTTTGCCCAAGAGCCTTCTTCTTCAAGGAGAAAGAGGTTCTAGCCACTCATCCTCCGAGTTGTCATCCTAGGAGGGTGTTTGGCTAGTGAGAAAGGGAGAGAAAGTGAGGGAAAATGAGAGAAAATGAAAAAGAGCGGGAAGAGCTGAAAGCTTCCCACCCAGAAACTTTATTGATGAACAAACAAAGGTCTCCTTTACAATGTTTGCTTGGGCTTATATACTGCCCAAAACCATACAAATTACCAAAATGAACAAAAGTAGTTAACTATTACAGGGACAAAATGGAAAGAAATCAAAAGAGGAACAAAAGTCAAAAGGCGTAAGGAAAGGTGAACAGTGGCAGGGGTAAGGCGATTTCGCAGATTGCGAAAATTTCATGCTAAAATTCTCGCTTCTTTTTCTCTTCTATTTCTTCGCTCTTCTCTTTCCGGGTTTTACTCAGAAGTGAGTTTAACTGATTCTCCATGGTAGTTGAGCAGAATCCCTATCTATGGTATAAAAGTTATAAAATAACAAAACTTGCCACAAAATTTGATTAGTAGCTTTGCTAGGTCCTTAACATGCCAATTGGGTTAATTTGGCTAATTAGTACACAAAAAGTGCTTAAAACCTATAATAATAAGGGTGTAAAATAGCACCTTTTGGGTAGTAATAACACCCCCCCAATCGACACATTGCTAGTTCCTTAGCAATGAAAGAAGAAGAAAGCAATCAAAAGCAAGATTTGTTATATATATTGAAAAAAAATGAAGTGATAATGCCCAACCTTCAACAAGAGTCATCAAAATCCTACCTAATGACTATCTCAAGAAGAGTAAGTGCTATGCAAAATCAAGTATCAAAACAGTGTCAACTCCTAGAGAACCAACCTGACACCTTCCACAAAACCTATGTTTAATTTGATTAAGTTTCAAAATAAACTCAACCGGCTCTCCCTAACCTAACTCTTGTCTAACCAGCGTGACTAACCAACCTAAATAGATCAGGACCCACTTTTATTCCACAACTCTCTTTTTTGATGTAGGGGTGCAATGCTAAGGGTATCTTACTCACAAATTTCCATGTAACAGGGGTCCACCGATGACTCCCAACCAATTAAGGCTTAGGGCATCAAGTCATAAGGATCTCTCAACCAGTAACTCTTCAGGTTTCGCCACAGACTTTAATGAGCTAGAAACTCCAGCACCTACAATTTGCTAAACTCTTCCTATTCACCCATGTAACGAGCACAAAGTCGGTGGCTCCCAACCAGTTGTCTTAGGGCACTGGGCTTTAAAGACTTTCGCCATCTACCCCTCGAACCGTGCTCGGGTTTCAAGACAAAGCATCACAAATTTTCTTTTCTTTTTTTGAAAGACTCATTGGTCTTTTTATTCAGGTGGTCAAAGGTACTAGGCCAGACTTTTGCAAGGCTTAGAAGGTAAGGCAGTTTTTTCATCCTAAGAATGAAATCTAATGTGCACAGTGTGTAGTTAGTTCAATGTGGAAGAGAAAGGTCGAATACCAAAAGAATTTCAACATGTTATCAACTCAATCCATAACACTATTCTAACATCAACAAATATTGGAACAAAATTTCACTTTCATATCGTAAGTCAAGTATTACAATCTTTTTCCAAAACTCAAACTAAAAAGTATGAACTAGAAACTAAAAAAAAAAAACAAAAAATGCATTATTTTGTAAAGAAAAAACTAGCAAGTCATTCAACTAAACAAAAAGACTTGCTAAAAAACATAAAACAACACTTCCTTCCTTAACTCTCCCCTCAACCAAATTCAACATTGTCCTCAATGTGGCTACGGAATGGAAATTTAAGGGAGGACGTGTTACCTCCTTGATGAATTGTACCCATTATTGGATAGGAGACTTCACAAGATTTCAACTGAGACCTTATTCACTCCATTTGGGCTTCAAATGAACAAGTTGGAAGAAGAAAAGAGATGAAAAAAGTGACCAGCTGGAGAATTTTGAAAATTACGCCTTTATCATAATCTCAAAAATGTTCTTTCTACCTATATTTAGATTATACACTCTCTAATCTTTCCAATGATACCAAAATTACCCAAAACAGAGTTTGAATGAAAAAGTTATGGCCAAAACAAAATAGGGGTGCAGAAAAAGGGAAGTTGAGAAAAAAGGTTGCGAAAATTTTCTCACGGTTGCGAAAATTCGCAACCAAAAAAAAAAAAAAATTTGTTTTTAAAAATAAAATAAAATTTATATATATATATATATATATATATATATAGTTGTCCTTCTTTTGTTTTTTTATTTATTTATTTTTATAAAAGACAAAATGTTATAGTGTCGCTACAGTGCTGCTGGTTTTGTCTTTTCTTTGCGAAACCTTAGTCGTACACTGCTACAGTGGGGATGCGAAATTTCTTGGGCTCTTTCCTTTGAACTCTAGACCTCCCCTTTTGTAAAAATTTGACACAAACTGCAAAAATAAACACTTGAAAAAGTTTTTAAAAACAAAATAAAAATACGTAAAAAGGAAAATAAGCTAGAAACAAAGATTAAATTAAATTGGAGGAAATCTAAAGAGAAAACCAAATAAATCAAAAATAAAATAAAATAAAATAACACCAAATAAATCAAACAAAAAGCTGGGAGACTGAAATCCCAAACCAGTTTCGGGCCTTGAAGGCCGCGAATCGTGAGTCGTGTGTAATTAACGAGGTCTAGGTGCTCCAAATCAACCAAGATGGTTTCAGACGCCATCCGATGTGCCATGCAATATGAGCAGCTACCACAGCTGCGGATAGCGGCGAAAGTTCAACATAGCCACTAGCTTCCTAAAGTATTACACACGCAGTGCAAATGGGATGACCTTAGCAGTAGGTGTTTTAGGTGTTGAATGTGCTGCAGGTGTAGGCAGGATGTGCATTGGGTCAGGAGAGGGTGCTGCTAGCAGTGAACCAAGGGGAAGTGGTTTAAGAATAGGATTTTGGGGCTATTCCACTGCCTCTCGTCAAAGAATGGGAGATTGTTTATTTTGCACAATTCCTCCACTCGTGGTGTCAATCGTGCACTCTTCCGATTCTCTTTCCTCTTGTGAACATTATGTTGATTGGTGAGTGATTAGTACCCAAATAATGCTATTTCGAGTCTGCTTAAGGTAAAGTTTTGAGCACTTTTGTGTACTAATCCAATTTAAAGACCACTGACACGCTAATGTCTCGGCTATACTATTGATCATATTTTGTGGATAATTTTGTAGTTTTGCAAGCCAATTACACCATTATCATCGAGTCGACTCAAATATGAAGAACCCGAGCCAAACTTGAAGCCGCATGTACAAGTCAGAAAGCCATTGGAGCTAAAAACAGAAGAAGAGAGAAGCATTATAGAGATTTTACAGTGTTGCAAATTTTTGCAACCTGCAAAATTTCGCAGGTTGTGAAATTTCCCAGCCTGCTCTATTTTCTGTTTGACCACCTTTTCTACTATTTTTGTGATATTTTCCCAAACTGTCCTCCATGTAATTTTGTTGTTTCATACTTTTTGTAACCTGACTCGAGCAAGATAGCAAGCCTCAATCAAGCTTTGTAAAATCAGTCAATCACTATCAATCAATAAAATTGGCGCCAAAGCTTTCAACTCTCCCGCCTGGTGATTTTCCCTCACTTTCTCTCCCTTTCTTTCACTTTCTCACCTGCCAAACACCCCCTGAGGATGACAACTCAAGGGATGCTTAGCTAAACTTCCCTCATCCTTGAAGAGGAGGGACACTAGGTCAAGGTTCATAAGGTAAAACACTGTCCGCTTGTTGCCAACGCAGGAATTTATTACCATTTATGTTTCTACATCTCACTTTAGGCTTAAATCCTTGTGACGCACTCGACACAAGCATTTAGCAAGTTTTTAAGGCTCAAAGGATACTTACTGCTAGATCCCGATGCTCACTTGGGCTGCCATTTATTTGCCTCTCTGTGTTAGGTTAAGGACTGCTTTCACTGCCTTGAAACATTAATGGTCAATAGATGTTGTATCTTAGGATAAAAACTTTTAGGGTTTAGTTTTTATAGCTAAACAAAGATCCGGTTCGGGAAATGATTATAGGTCATCCTCCCCAACGCGAGGAAAAGGACCCGAGGACATTTCTGTTGCCTTAGAACCCTTTTTCCAAAGTGGGCCCAAGATCAAGGAATTCTTTTTACACTTTATTTTCACTACATTTCCGCCTTTCAAATCATCAACCTTAATTGCTTACAAAAAACCCAAAATCAAAAGTGAAAACACCATTTCAATCAATCAGAATCATTTGCACGAAGAAAACCCATCCTTGAGTTCGACCCTAAAACCACTATACTGCAATAGCTTTGCTACGACAGTAGGAATTTAGGATACAAATATTGTTGATTCTGGATCGCCTACTGTGGCATGAATCAAATGGCGCCGTCACGGATTTACGCCCTAAAGGTGAGTGAGAAGTTATCAACTCGTGATCCACATCACAGTATTGGTAAATTCTCATTCCTTTTGGTTTTTCCACACCTCCTAACGCTTCACTGGCCAGCAATTTAATTGTGCCACTGCGGTATATCCGTGATTTTCTTTGCTTTAATTTTAATCAACTTTTAACCCTTTTGGTAGCTTGCTTTCGGTTTCTGTTGTGTCAGGTCAGGTTCTTAGGACTTTATGCACCATTGGGATAGGAACACTGTAGGCAGGCTAGAGAGAACCAGTGCTCCACAAGAACAGGGGTGTGAATTGAGTTTACACAACCAGATGGAGCCTCTACTTGAGGAGCAACAAAGTCAACAGGGGGTATAAAGAACCCTCAATGCCTACAGGTCAATGATGGACCACATACACCCACCCAGGGTGAGTGCACCCTCAAGCATCGTACCTCCTGCAGAGGATGTAGTTATCAGGCCTTATTTGATGCCCCTGCTCTCAACTTTCCATGTTATGGAAAATGAGAATCCATTCACACACATCCGAGATTTCGAGGAAGTTTGCACGACCTTCAAGGAGGGTGAAATTGATATGGAATTTATGAAGTTGAAAGCCTTCCCATTAACCCTAAAAGACAAGGCCAAGATTTAGATTAATTTAAGGCAAGAACCATCGAACCGCGTAACTATAGGCGTAGCTTTGAAGAAGTTCTTCAGTGCACATAAGACCAATAACTTGAAGAGGCAAATTTATAAATTTGTGGTCCATGATAATGATAAGTTTTACCGTTGGGCCGGGAGAGATATATGGAGACCATCGCAGATGCCTCTCACCATGGTTTTGACACTGGATGCTAGTCAACTAGCTTCTAGTAGACGGGATGTCCTTTGCCATGAAGCAAATTCTAGAAACCATGTGTGGAGGGATTTCCGAGTAAGAATCCGCATTTAAGCCATGGATTTCAATTACGGGGCGGAAACTTGAAGCTTAGGATGAGCCTAATCACAGGAGGCGTATTGTGATGAGGCCAACATCAAATCAAGGGGGAGGCGTGTATTTACTCTCAGATGAGATGGAGATGAAAGCAAAGCTGTCCACTTTGGCTAGGAGATTGGAAAAGCTTGAAATGAGAAATCAACATGAGGTACAAGCAGTGAATGAGGCATCTGTGCCTAACCAACCATGCTTCAATTGTCAGTCCACTGAGCACCAAGGAGAGTAGTGCCCCAGTATTCCTTCAGTGAGGGACTTGTGGTTGAACAAATAATGCCGCCACATAAGCTTTTCACCACCAATAGCCCCATACAAAGAATAATTTACAACCCCAACTGGAGGAACCACCCAAACCTCTCTTGGAAGCCAAAATCTCCTCCATATATACCTCCTGCTGCACAATAGCAACATGGATCCTCATCCCAACCACAGCCACCACCATCCTCATCTCCAGTTGAACAAGCTATTATGAACTTTAGCAAGGTGGTGGGCAACTTTGTGGAGGAACAAAAGGCAGTTGAATGCATAGGCTAATCAAAGAATTGACACAAAAGCACACTCAACAAGAAAATGAACAACTCCGCACTCGAATTTCCCTAAAGTATGACAGCCGCAGCTGAAATTTCCTCAAAATATGACAACTTGTAGTATTCAATATCATACCAACCAATCCATAACAAAAAGTGTGAAAAAGGAAATTTCTCGACACAACCAAACCCAGGACCCATTAAAGAGCTCCTAAGGAGCCAAATTCTAAGATGGATGAGGTCAAGGAAATTATCACATTGAGAAGTGGTAAAAGAGTCATGCCCAGCCACATTCCAAAGCAAGGAACACGCAAGGCGTCAAGAGGTCGAACTAGAAGAGGTGGTAACTAAGGACACCGCATTGAAAAATAGCACACCCCCACATTTTCCTCAAGCACTAAAAGCTAAGAAAAAAGCTATCAATTAGGTTGAGACACTAGAAGTGCTGAAACAAGTAAAAGTCAACATCCCCCTACTTGATATGATCAAACAAGTCCCCATATATGCCAAATTTTTGAAGGACTTATGCACAAAGGAAAATAAAAAGGAATGCTGACAAGAAGGCCTTCTTGACCTAATACAAGGCTATCATCCAAAGGCAAGACTCAAAGTGAAGTATAAAGATCCGGGGTTGTCCTCACCAGATCTCTGCTAATATTGGAGGCAATTTATGTGGAAAAAGCACCATCGGGACTGGGGTAAGTGTAAATCTCCTCCTTATTCGGATGTACAAAGCACCCGGTCAGAGAACTAAAGCCCACTTCCATCACACACTCTTGCATGTATCATCAAGATACCAAAGGGGATAGTGGAAGATGTTCTCATCCAAGTGGACAAATTCTACTATTCAGTGGATTTTGTTGTGCTTGATATCGAACCAGCTGCAACAAGGGCCAACTATGTACCTATCATCCTAGGGAGACCATTCTTGGCCACCTCCAATGCGATTATCAATTGCTGAAATGGTTATGCAACTCACCTTCGGAAACATGACCTTAGAACTGAACATCTTCCACTTGAGCAAAAAGCACATGCAACTAGTGGAGGATGGCCCAGAAGAAGTTTGCATCGACACAATCCTGGAGGAACAAGTTGACCAGCAGAGGATGCAGGATGTGCTGACTGAAGAATTAGCTGAGTGTTCAGAAGAGCAGCAGGAAGCCCAGGATATGAAACTTATGTAGGGGCACTGGAGATTAAAGCAAGAAATTCTGCCTTTGATAATAGAGGAAGGAACCAGTGAGCCCTAGAAACTGGAGCTTAAACCTTTACCTATGGAATTGAAATATGCCTATTCGGGAAGAGTGAGCAATGCCCAAATGGTTACTTCCGCCATGCTCATCACTTCACAGGAAAGTAGCCTGTTGCACATGCTCAGGGAGAATAAGTAGGCCCTAGGAGTGGAAGATTACTGATTTGAAGGGCATTAGCCTAGCAGTTTGTACCCATCACATCTACTTGAAGGAGGAGGCAAAGTCAGTAAGACAGCCACAGAGAAGACTGAATCCCCATATGCAGGAAGTGGTTAGGGCAGAAGTCCTAAAGCTGTTGCAGGCTGGTATCATCTACCCCATATCAGATAGCACCTGGGTGAGTCCAACCCAGGTTGTGCCTAAGAAATCAGGGGTAACAACTGTGAATAATGAAAAGGGAGAGGAAATTCCCACCCGTCTTACCACATGTTAGAGGGTATGTATTGATTATAGAAGATTAAATGAAGTGACAAGGAAGGATCACTTCCCTCTACCTTTCATGGTTCAACTTCTTGAGAGGATTTCTGGTCACCCCTTCTATTGCTTCTTGGATGGCTATTTAGGATATTTTCAAATTGAATTTGCTGCAGAAGACCAGGAAAAGACCACCTTCACATGCCCATTTGGCACATATGCATATAAGAGAATGCCCTTTGGCCTGTGTAATGCCCCTGCCACATTTCAGCGATGTATGCTCAATATCTTCAGCGGATTTGCAGAGCGCATTATGGTGGTTTACATGGATGACATTATACCCATGGAGAGCTTAAGAATGCCTAATCAACTTAAACTCGTTTCGTTACAAGTGCATAGAGAAAACTTGGTGTTGAACTGGAAGAATGCCATTTTATGGTCAATCGTGAATTAGAAGTCAGCATATTATTTTTAAAATGGGATTGAAGCCGACAAGGCAAAATTGACTTGATTTCCAAACTACTCCTCCCCACAAATGTCAATAAGATCAAGACAATTCTTAGGTCATGCAGGCTTCTATAGGAGGTTCATCATGGACTTCTCAAAAATTGCCAAGCCTCTTTACAAACTACTAGAAAAAGATGCCAAATTCATGTGGGATGCAGACTGCCAAAAGAGCTTTGAGGAGCTCAAGGCCTATCTAACCACTGCATCACTAGTGAGGGCCCCCAACTGGAAATTACCTTTCGAGGTGATGTGCGATGCAAGCGATCTCGCCATTGGAGCAGTACTCGGGCAAAGAGAAGGAGGAAAGCCTTATGTGGTGAATTATGCAAGCAAGACATTGAATGAGGCCCAGAGGAATTACACAACCACAGAAAAGGAGCTACTGGTAATGGTCTATGCCTTAGATAAGTTTCGAGCTTATTTGGTTGGGTCGGACATAATCATATTCACGGATCATTTAGCCTAAAATACTCATCATCAAACAAAATGCTAAGGCTAGGCTTATCGTGGGTCCTCCCGTTTGTAAGAGTTAAACCCGCAGACGTGGACAAAAAGGGCGTGGAAAATGTTGCTGCCGATCTTCTCAGATTAACAACAGCACACAACACCACAACCCTCTCCAATCAATGATGAGTTCCTCGAGGAGTCCCTACTCTGCCGAGAAGACACCACGGTATGCCCACATAGCAAAATTATTTGGCAAATGTGTGATAAAACCACAGATTGGAAAGCATAAGACAAGAAATTCTTCTTTGAAAAAATTCACTCCTATTATTGGGAGGAACTCTTCTTGTATAAATACTGTGCTGATAAGATAATCACAAGGCGTGTGCCTGAAGCAGAGCAATAGGGAATACTCATCCACTGCCATGAGAATGCATGTGGAGGCCATTTCACTTCCTAGAAAACTGCCAGGAAGGTGCTTCAGTTTGGATTTCATTGGCCCTATCTTTTCAAGGATTCCCATACCATGTGCAAGGAATGCGAAAAGTGCCAAGGTAAAATTCTTCACCACACATGATGCCTTTAACTCATTTTGGTAGTTGACCTTTCTCACAGAGGGCATCGATTTCATGGGACCATTCCCTTCCTCCTTTGGATACCTCTACATTTTGGTGGGAGTTGACTATGTGTCGAAGTGGGTTGAAGCAGTCCCTTGCAGAGCAACAGACCACAAGGTGGTACTGAAATTCTTAAAAGAGAACATACTCTCCAGATTTGGGGTCCCCAAAGCCATAATTAGTGATGGAGGTTCACATTTATGCAACAAACCGTTTGAGAGCCTCCTCACTAAGTATGGTGTCAAGCATAAAGTAGCCACCCATACCACCCTCAGACTAGTGGCCAGGTTGAGCTAGCCAACAAGGAAATCAAGACAATACTGATGAAAGTGATGAACTCTAACTGAAAGGATTGGTCTCTAAGCTGCTGACCTTTTGTGGGCATAAGGTAACACCTTTACAAGACCATTCTAGGCATGTCTCCTTATCGCCTAGTTTATAGCAAAGCATGTCACCTGCCTGTGGAAATTGAATATAAGGTATGGTGGGCATTGAAGAAACTAAACCTGGATATGGGAAAAGCTGGTCTCAAAAGACTCCTCAATATCAACGAGCTGGAAGAACTGAGGAATGATGCCTACTCCAACTCAAAAATTGCAAAAGATAAGCTGAAAAAGTGGCATGATCAACTAATAGCTCGTAAACATTTTAAACAAGGAGACCAAGTGTTGCTCAACGACTCCAAACTCTACTTCTTTCCAGGCAAGCTTAAATCAAGATGGACTGGACCATTCACCATCCAGGAGGTCTACCCCAATGGATCAATAGACTTGTTAAATTCCAAAGACAATAGGGTGTTCAAGGTTAATGGGCAAAGGTCAGTTTCATACGCGAAGGCACCACTCAACGTATGAGGAGATCCCCTTCTCGACCCCCTCCATGATTACAAGGAATTGCCTGACAGGGAGTGGTTTCTGTAGTATCTCAGAAGTCCTAAATTTTATTTTTGCTGCTATTTTAGTTTCTTTACTTTTAGTTTTTTTAGTGATTTTTTTTATTCCCTTGTTTTAGCTTGTCTTTCTTTTGAAAATTTTCTCATTTACAAGTTTGGCTTCTCATAATTTTTGCTTTTCTATTTTGCAAGTGGTTGCAAGAACTCGGGGTTGCTTTTTCGCTCAGGAGCTCGTGAGGTCGAGAAATTTTGCAACCTCGTAATCCCCCGCAGTTGCGACTCTTCTCAACCTGCACTGCTCATCTTCCCCTCGCCTCCACCACATACACTTCGCTCCCCGCACCCGCCACACTGACCAAAACCCTTCACTTACCCTCCCTTTTATTTAAACCTCCTTTATCCTTCATTTCAAATCTACCTTCCAAATGAAGTCCCCATCTCCACCTCCTCTCCTTCTCTTGCCCAACCATGGTGAAGACCCGTGGAGGACACGCTTTCAGGCCTAGGGTGCGCCGCTCCTCCCCTCCCCTCGCTGTAGTCTAATCCCGCCCCCGCTAATCGCCGCTATTTCCCTCCAACCGCTATGGCCACCACCGCCGCCCATGTCTGCCACCCGCTGCTCAAAGCAAGATCACATGGCCTCCTCCTGCCTCCCGCTCCCATTCCCTTGTGTCAAGGTTCTACCCTAAGAGAGATACCACACTCTTCGGGCTGGCCCCATTCCACCCTCTCCACCACATCCCAGCCATCTCGGCGCCCACCAGACAAGAGAGCCCGGACTCCGGCCCAGAGAGTCCTTACTCCAGCCCAGGAGCAACCACCACCGCATCAAGGCCCCGGCTGAGCCTCCTCGACCGTCCCCAGCCTTTCCATCATCGACGACCACTCTTCCACTGCAACCCTGTTCCAGGGAATGCTGATTGCAGTGGGAGGGATCTGCACGACGAGGTTCATTATGATCTCCCGCCCCTGCCGAAGACCCGGAGCTCCGAGATTCGATGCTCCTAGTGTAGAGGTACTCCTTGGAGCCATTCATGACCCCGTAACGGTTTTACTACCCTCGAGTGGTCATCAAGTTTTATCACACAATGACCACCAGGAGGGATCCCAATCCAACAACCATTCATTTCTCCATGTACGGGCCGTCCCGATACTTCGCTCGATATTGCGCTGATTTCTATGCCGGGTGGTCCCGCCAACTCGACCGATTATAGGCAAGGACCCATCCTCACCAGGGAGATGGTTCATCCGCTAGCCCAGACACGACAAAATGGACCATTTTGTTCAAGAGGCGCCACGCATATACTCCCGATGTAATTACCGCATCAGCGGTCTAATATTTTTCCCCTCTAGCACATAGTCCAACGGAGAGGAGCCATTTTGGAGGCTCTATACCGTATCTCTGAGGGTTATTGGTTCAGCTCGACCGAGCTTATCATGACAGCCTTGTTACACTTTGAGGACAAGGTTCATCGCAAGCACCTATCCAGAGCTGAGTCCACACCCCTCCTTTTCCAGGTGTTAGAGCACATCGGCTTCCTTGATGAGCCCAGGCTAGAGCGCCGTCGTGATCGCGAGGCCATCCTCACGCTGATCTGTGCATTATGCCCCGTCTTTTCGCCTCCCACCTCGGATCCTGGCAGAGGACCAAATTTCTACGCCCGACCTTCCTACGCAGGAGCAACCACCTCCACGCAGCATACCGAGGAGTACTGTGTCTCGCATCCCCGCCTCAAGCCTTTACCCGCCGCCCAAGGTCCCATTTGTGCCTCCGCAGCCCCTCTCGCCCTAGTACCACCCCTACAGATGCTATTAGGCCCATCACATCCGCACCACCTCCGCAGTATATCACTATTTCTACCCGAGACTTTCTGACCATCATGGATGCAGTTCGCACATTCTCCTCCACATCAGCATCATTTGAGACGGCCTATGCGGCCCTCGCGGAGAGGATGACTCGCATTGAGGCTACCATGGCTCGTGACTCGCCATACTTCGCACGCACCCAGCCATCCTCATGTAGATCTCGTAGTCACCTAGGCCTTCCGCGGTTCCCTATACGTGCTCGCCCGACCGCTCCCGGGCCTCCCGCCGGGACCAAAGTGACTCCACCCACATCTAGCCCCTATAGACTCCCTTATTTGCTTGGTACTCGCATTAGTCGCACTTACTCCACTCAAAGAACACCTCACCCGCCCAGACAAGGATGACTCTTCTCACCGCTTACACTGAGGAGGCAAGACTTCCTTCTGCCTTTCCACTGATCCCGCGACAATGTCACATTTGGTTGAGAGGAGAGTTAGGGAAGGAAGTGACTTTTACACTTTTGATATCATTTCTTTTTACACTTTTGAGTACACTGTCTATTCAAGCAAAGCCCATTTTATATGTTTTGTGGCTTACTTTTTGCTCCTTTTTGTGAAAGCTATTTGTTTGTTTTTGAAAAAGCTGAAAACATAGTGACATACATTTCTATACATACCATACAGCTCATTTTTTGGTCTAAATTGCAACCAATTTGCTTCCATTTTTTTGGGTTTGCTTTAGCCTGAAGTTGGAAAATTGACACACCGCCCAATGCCATTGATGTTAGATTAGTTCCATGCATGATTAAGAAGATGATCAGTTGAAGTCTCATGGTGTTCAACCTTCTTCTCCCACCTTTAGCTAACCACACACAGTGCACATCAGTTTTCTTCAAATAGGCTGAGAAACTGCATAACTCCTTTACTTTGCAAGACCTACCCTAGTTTCGTTGACCACTGATGAGTCCAAAAACTCATTAGATTTTTAATCCATTTTTCTGAGCAAATTACAAGATAAATGTTGATTTGTATGCAGAAATGTGGATATTTTACTCAAATTTAATTTCACAGGAAAATACAAAGAAGCTCAAATCTCAAAGAAAATCAAGAAAGCAAATTTAACGCATAATTGAAGTCACAACCGAAAAATCTGAGCTATGCATCAGAAGCTTAATTGTTTGCACACTTTTAAGTCACGACATCACCAAATTCAGCTTTGAGGAAGAAAAAGAAGACCTTAACAAGTGAAGTCATGACTTGAATAAAGAGGTTGCGACAAAGGAAATGTGGTCGAGACTAAAGGAAATATCCAAAAGAAGAATCTTCATGTCGCGACACCAACTACATACAACTGAGGTCGCGACATCACTCCGATGTCGCGACATGGATCCGTTAATAAAAGCCACAAGAGAGGTCTTTGCAAGTAAACAAAGTTGCATCTAGTTTAATGAAAGGCTCCTTTTGAGGTCGCGACATGCTGTTTAGATCGCGACATAAAAACAGGAACTGGAGTCTCAACATAAAAAGTGAAGTTACAACCACATTAAGAGTTTAAGAACAGAAAAGGAAGTCGCGACCTGGAACAAAAGAGGAAATGAGGAAATTAGTTGCAAATAAAGAACTTGAGCTGCGACCGTAGTTATAAGAAATGGTCAGCAAAAGAGGTCACGACATCACCTTGAGGTCGCGACATAAAATTGAAACCTGTGAAAGAAGAAGACCACCAACACAATCGCAACCAAGAAAAGAAAGTCACAACATGAAGTCATCCCACAACAGAAGCGCGGTCGCGAACCTCTAAAACTCAAGTTGTCGTAAATCTCAAGAGTCGGCTAAGAGAAAGACAACGATGTCGCGACATGAAACTGTGGTCGCGACATCAACTTTGGAGAAATATTGAGAAAATGAAGTCACGACTACAAACGAGGTCGCGACAATTAATCCAAGCAGTCATAAGAAAACTAGTCGCAACAAAAGCAACGAAGTCGCGACTGAACTGGAGCAAAGAAGAGAAATCCATGTCACGACATCAACTTGAGGTCGCGACATAGGACAGTGAGCTGGGCTTTTTCTTTGGGAATTCCACCTGGAACTTTTTGGGGATTCGGTCCACTTCATTTTTACAGTATAAATAGACCATGTTAGAAGAGTAAAGTAGTTTTTCGTTTTCACTACCTAGAAAAAGGGGAAAGGAGAGGAACTCAGTGTATAGTTTAGAGTAGATTTTTTTTTCTTTATTTTTATTTTTAGTTTATTTCTTTTCTGGTATTGAATCTGCGGACTGTGCAGAGACGAGTAGAGCTGGATTTTTTCATTTATGTTATTTTTTCTTAGAATTATTGCCTAAAAATTTATGAAGTCTAGACAAATTTCTGGAATTCATTTCTTCTCAGTTTTATTGCAATTACAGTGGTTGTACGTGATCGGTGCTCCATTTCTTAATTCACACACAAGACTGAGTACACTTCGCCGGATTTTATCTACATTTAGTTACAAATTTCTTCCTACATAAATATAGAGAATTAATTTTGGGTTCGATTTTACGAATTGGTGTCGCTTTTGAATGGATGTTCCCAATAGTAGTAATCAAGACCACAGGGAATTTATCTTGCTCGATTTCCAAGATGCCCCAAGGATTGCAGACTCCGATATTCCTCGAGAGTCGAGAAAATTCTTTTCTGGGTATGCTCAACTACCATTGATGACCGGCCGAGCTTCCGAGAATATTTTGATAAATCCCCCATTCGCTCAAAATTGAAGTCGAGGGGTGTATTTAACAATATAAATAATCGTGAGTTCACCTTAATCTAAAGGTAAGTCTCATCCCCATGTTAATGAGATATAATCAAGGGTGCTGGATAAACCCACAGATCTCGAGCCTGAGCCACCAATTAAGTGGTAGAAACTTTAAGTAAAACTCGAGAAGGAAATGCAAAAGGTCTGTTGTCATCAGGAAATGGGTGTGAAGTATTGAGAAAGAAAAATACCCAGATCTTGCAAGAGAATTTGGAATACAAGTAGCTGGTTTGATCTTGTCTTCGAGATAAGCAAGGGTATCCAACCGGTGAATATGGAGAAATCCACTTCCTACAATGAGAAAATTCCTGACAAAACCGCATCCATACATGTGAACAGAGCAATGTGTTTGCGCCGGAATTGATCGTCATTGTGGCTTTCACTGATAGTTTTCGCTTACAGAAACTAATTCAATCCATTCTATAGTCAAGGATTTATTTTTATTCATTTACTTTATTTTATCTTAGTTTGATAATATCAATAGTCTATGATCTTTTGAATTTTTTTCTAGCTTTGATAAACCTTCACTATGTGTTCTAGTCTAAATAGTATGGAAATTTAGTAGTCAGTAGTTGATCTTAATTGTCACTAATCTCTATGGGAATGATACTGGACTTACATTCAGATTTTACTACTGTATTTAATTGCACTTGCAGTGTCAAAGACTTGACCCTTATTTTTAAATCATGAACATTAAGAAAAAGTTATTTTATCAAGCAAATTTATCCATAGTGACATAGATGCAAGAGAAGTGTAAGGCTCTTGTAGTTATGTTAATTTGAGGGGGTTTTAGTCTATATAGAAAAAGGCAAACAAGTTTTTATGGCGCCGTTGCCGGGGATTGAAAGAATTAAATAGATCAATATTCTGACAAAAGATGGAAATGCTAATTTGGACATTTTATAAAAAAAAAGAACAAAAATAGTTTTTTCAAGCGCACACCAAACCATTGATCTTTAACAAGCCATGTTGAAAATATTTTTACTTGATCTGATCTCATTAATCCGAGTGTTTTTATTTCAGAAACTTTAATGCATAGGAAACAGGATTTTGACTCGATTCCAAACAGCATACCCTAATTGGAAAGAACACTGCTTAAGAAAGACGAAAGCAGAAACGCACTATATGTACGAGAGACATGACCAGACAGAGGAACAGAGGACAACAGCCATAAGGCCTCCTATTACTGACACAATGGAGGATTTCTGGAGGCCTATTATTCAAGAAGAATATTCTCGCAATCGATACCCAACCGTGGGATGCCAATAACTCGAACCAAAGCTAGCCTTGATAACAATGGTGCAAAGATCGGGCCACTCGGTCACCCTACCCAAAGACCTAAATTAGCACTCGAGATTTCTCAAGACGGAAAATACAAGAAGCCGAATGGTGTGAGGCCAGAGGTGATAAAGTCGATTCTTCCCATTCTCCTACGAGATATAGCACCCACTTGGTATGAATCATTACCATATGGTTCATTTGATGCTTGGGGAAGAGTCGGTAGCTTATTACTCATGCATTCTTTCCATATCTCACCTAGAGAGAAGAAGAGAGATAATAGTGTCTCCAACAAGGAAGATGAGAGCCTATATATACCTTGGGGGAGAGATCTCAAGAGTTGCCAAGAGGTGCCCTATGCATGGAATTGATTTAAAAACCCAGATGGATATAGTGTATCATGCTTTAAATGATACATCTAAAGGCATTATCGATGCTTCTTGCTGTGGAGCATTCAAAAGAAAAAGTGTTGATGAGGCTAGAGATCTGATAGAAGACTTGGCCAAATGCAATATGAAAGCTCCATCTGAGTTTTCAAGGGGTAATAGCAGAGGAAAAGGGGTCATGGAGCTGAGCAAAATGACAACCATGGAGGCAAAGTTAGATGCCATCATGCATTGGATGGACAAACAAGAAAGAAAGTTGCACACTACTCATGAAATAGGAGTAGTGGAAAGAGAACAAATGAGAAGAAGCGTTGATGTATCAACATAAGAAGATTCTTATGGTGTCAGGAGGTTGTTACGTGAATGGTCTCAAGAAATACTATTTGCCAAATCCTAACCCGCCCACACACACATAAGCCTAGCACCGAGGAACCTTTGAGAATTTCATACGGCTGAGTGGCATTACATGGCCTAAGGCACGGATGCATCCTCAACAGGATATCGCGAGCTACCATGTTCCTGGAAGAAGAACATCAAGGGGGTGAAGGTAGAAATGAATATCAGGGTCAAAGGAGGACTCAACCATTTGAAGAACAAATGGTGCGCGCCTCACGGGGACAACAAGAGACCTTATACACTTCCATGAATGTAAACTATCTCGACTTGAAGCTTTCACCTGACACTCAAGTGTTTCAAGAATACAAGTGCCTCATTGAAAAACTTGAGACACAAGTAGGAAGCCGCCCCGACATGCCAATCGCAGCAAGGGTACATTCCATAGTGACACTCAAAGAATCCAAAAGACCGCATGGTAATTCGCTTAAGAAGTGGGAAAAGAAGTGAGCAAACAAATGTAATAAAGAAAGGGAAAAAAGAGGACCGAGGCGTAACAAGCAAAGAGACCGAAAGGAAGGAGAGAAGAGCAATACTGCATTGAACAACCCGAAAGAAGTAATGAGCGTAAATTGTAAGGAAGGAGTACCAAATTATACACTCACAGCAATATTTCCCCAAAGGCTTTAGAAGGCAAAAAGGGAAGAGCAGTTTTCTAGATTCTTGGACATTTTCAAGAAAATAGAAATCAATATTCCATTTGGAGAGGTAATCTACCAAATGCCTATTTATGAAAAATTTCTGAAGGAGATACTGAGCAAGAAAAGGAAGATAACTGAGGAGGGAATAGTGAACTTGACCGCTACTTGCGCAAGGCTTATCCAAAGAAAAGATACAAGCAAAATGAAGGACCTCCGCGCCACCCATTCCCGCTTCCATAGGAAATATGAATTCATGAAGGCTTTATGTGACTTAGTGTCAGATAAATTTGATGCCTCTATCACAGTAAAGACTTAGCTCGGGAAACTTACCTAACCGTAATATACACTACAAATGGTCACTTATCAATGGCACAACCGTGAAGGGTATTCTTGAAGATGTAATTGCTAAGTGTCAGTGTCTATCTTCCCAGTAGATTTGTTATCATGAAGATGGAGGAAGATACCCAAGTTCCTTTGCTGCTAGGAAGACCTTTCTTAGCAACTGGAGCTGCCTTGATAGATGTACAAAAAGGTGAACTGACACTAAGGGTGGGAAATGAAGCAATGCACTTTAATCTTAATAGGGGTTTGGAACATCCTGATGTAGATGCGTAGTTGTATGGTCAGAGGAAAACAATAGTCTTCTCGTTGGAATTGAATTATGACCGATTCTTCAACATTCTATCAATGAAATTGAGATGAATTTTCGTATCTTGAGAGTCTCTGACAGAAATACCGCCTTCAAATTTGTTTAACAAAGAAACAAAGCCTCAAGCATAAATGAAAAATACCAAGATGAAGTGATGCAAAATAAAACGTAAAACTCACAAAGGTGGAAACTAGTGCATAAGGGTTAACATTGAAAGAATTGCCTACCATTTGAAATAATATGAGTTCCTAAAACTAGAAAAGAGAAAACTAATATCATATCACCAGAATGATCAAGTCGGAAGAGCGGTTGTCAAAATTTTGAGAAAATACAAGGAAGCTATTGCTATCAATTGGGATCCGAAGGGTATCGGGCCCTCCATTTGCATGCACAAAATATTGCTGGAAGAGAATGCAAAAACTTCTATTGAGCATCAAAGGAGGACGAACCCAAGATGAAAGACATAGTTGCTCTAAAAGAAGTCTCTCGTAAATGGTTAAATGTGTTTATATACTTAAGATAGTTCTTGGGTGTGAGCCTAGTGCATGTGGTTCCCAAGAACTGGATTCACCGTGATCGAAATGAAATGATAAATTGATTCCACAAGAACTATGATGTAATGGAGGGTGTATCACTATGGAATCGAATACAAGAACAAGAAAGGATCATTTTCTTTTCTATTGATCGAGGTTTGATAGATTGGTAGGACACCTCACTTTTGTTTTCACATGGATACCGATATAAACCAAATTCATGACAGACTCTCAGGATCTGAGAAACCACACTTTTACATGCCCATTTGGTACTTTTGCTTTTAGGAGAATGCCATTTGGTTTATGTAATGCTCCTGGTACCTTCCAAAGATGCATGATGTCTATATTTTCTTATTTAGCAGAAGAAGTTATGGAGATCTTCATGGGATGCCGATTTTACAAAGGTATGGATCCGCTTGAACAATGCTTCAGATAACTGGGGACAAGACTTCAAAGGAAAAGGATAAGCACCCAGCTCAATCGGGAAAATGCCATTTTATGGTTACAAAAGGACTGTCTTGGGCACATGATTTTACAACAGTGATTCGCGCTACGCAGTGGTGATCCGAATCAACAATATTTGTATCCTAATTTCTCCTTCTACCGCGTAGTCAAGCTATCGCAAGATAGCGGTTCTAGGGTCGAACTCAGGGATGGGTTTTCATCTTACAAATGACTCGTATCATGATTCAAAATGGTGAGGCTTTCATATGGATTTTTGGATTTGCATTAAAAAATGTGGTTGGTGGTGTCACTAAGCTAACTGTGAGTAGTTTAAAATAAGATGTGGAAGGAAGAACTTGAAGTCTTGGGTCACTAGTTTGGTATGATGGGGTTATAAAGGTGTCCTCGGGTTATTTCCTCGCATTAGGGCAAATGACATCAAAACCGGATCTTTGTTTAACTTTAAAAACCAACCCTTAATAACATTCCTATTTGAACCATAGCATTTCATCGAGCATTTCATCGTTCCAAAGAAGCTGAAAATACAACATTTAACCTACTCAGGGCTCAGAATGACATCTAATGGATGTCAAGCAGATCTACATTAAGAATATAATTTAATCCCAAAGAATGCCAAGTATTGACCAAAGAAAATACATTAAATAGCATTTAAACCTAGTTTGAAAGTTTGAAACACAAATACGCTAGTGACTGCCTATGAAAACAGAGGAACACCTCGCAAACCAACATCAACCAACCTAGCAACCCTCCTCTTAAAGGTTTTGAGGCTTAGCCAAACATCCATTGAGTTGTCATCCTAAAAGGGGTGTGTTTTGTAGCCTAGAAAACGAGAGAAAGAGGAGAGAGAAGAGAGAAAATGGGAACCAAAACAGGGGTTGAATGAAAAGTCACAAGTGGACTGAATACAAGAAGCTACAAATGTTCATAACATACTTATATAGCTCCCAAACATGTGAAAGTACCAAACTAACCTAAATAATATGGTTACATTGAGGGCGTAAAAAGGAATTAAACAAAAACGAAGTCGTTTGGATCACAAAAACAAGGGAGCGGTGATTCATGCAATGTAAAGGAATTTCACTATGATAGAAATTTTCGTATGATAAGGAAGCTCTCATTATCATAGCTTAAACTCATTCATAGCGAAATTTCTCGCCATGATTAGAAATTTCGCTGCGTTACAGCGAAATCAAGCCACAATGCTTCTTCCCTCGCATCCTTCCCACCCTCGCATTTCTCCTCTTCCGCCTTGATATTTCTTCATCCTGTGCTTGATGAAATTCCGCCGAGAATTCATATGAACTCGAAGATAAATCAAAGACAATTACGGCTGCCAAGCTTGATATGATGGTGGAGGGGCTTACGAAAAATATGCAAAACTACCTCAAAACCTCGCCGAACAAAATCGCACTAATGGACCTCGCACATGTCAATCGCCTCAATTATCAGATTAGCACGCAAAAGCACTCAAAACCTATCTTTAAATAGGGACTCAAAATAGCACTTTTGGGTACTAATCACACTTCAACCGACACATTGCCAGTCCCTAGTTAAATACTAAAAATAATAAAGGGTATGCATGTTATTCTTTTGCAAAAAGAGTATTCTATTCAAAAAGTGTTTGTACAAATGAGGCTCAACCTTCAGTATGAAAAATTTACACTCTGTACGAAAACCATCATGAGAGAACAATAGTCATATAGGAACAAGTTTCAGGGCAGTATCAATTCCAAGGAAGTCAACCTGAACTTCTACCAAAATCTATGTGTTTTAAGGTAACCAGTTTGAACCAATAAGTTGCAAAGCTATTCCCTCCCCCCAACCAAGCTTACCGCCAGACCTTAAACCGATGACCAACCTGGGGCCAGATCTCGGGGCATACTCTTATTTCTTACTGACAGGCTGTAAAGGTGCAACATCGAAAACTCGACCACTAAAGTCCGTAACTGGGTCCACCGATGACTCCCCAACCAATTAAGGTTTAGGCATCAAGTCAAAAGGATCCGCTGACCACAAACTCTTCAGGCTCTCACCTCAACTTCGAATGATTTCGAGAATCTACCCTACACCGCTAAACTCTACCCATCCACCCGTAGCGAACACAAAGCCTGCGACTCCTAACCAAATGGCTAGGCATCGGGCTTTGTAAAGGCCGCCATATACCCTCGGATCGGTGTTCAAGCCAAGGAAAAGTGTCACGACTTTCTTCCATTCTCGTTTTCTTCTTTCTTTTTCTTTTTTCTTTTTCTTTTTAATTGGGAAGACTTCATTGGTCTTCTTTTGTGGGTAACATAAACCTATTATGGGTTGTCAACGAATCTAAGGCCGATTTTGCAAAGTAAAAAGAGGTATATAGCTTCTCAACCTATTGATGAAAACTGATGTGCACTGTGTGTGATTAGCTAAAGGCGGATGGACAAGGTTGAATACTTTGGAATTTCAACCAACCCAAAACTTAATCATGCATGGAACTGTTCTAGCATTATGGTAGCATATAGTGCTTCCATTTTTCAACTCAATGTAAGAGCAGAAACACAAAAATATAGGTGTAAAAAAATGGTTTGCGAAAGTGTAGAAAAAATGTAAATACTGCTATAAAGCTTTTGATATAACCAAAATGCATATACGTTTAACATAGCAAACACAACAAAAGATCACGCCTACTATCACAATACATACATCCTAAAAATCCTATACAAAAATAAGTAGGCAAGCACAAAGCTAAACAAAACAAATATGATAGAAGATTACCTTCCAACTCTAATTTTCCCCCAACCAAAAGTATAACCATGTTATTCCACCAGGTGGGGATCGGAAAGTTAGAGAAGGGAGTGCGACCACCTCACTCTCGCGGGTGGTGTAGACGCCGCGGATCTCGTCGCGAAATGGGTCGCAAGCATCCGGGCGAGGCTACCGCCACGTAATATGGAGGACTCATCGGGTAGCTGGTCAGTTCACACTGGATCGGCGGAGACCAAGGTGGCTCATAATCCCAAGAAGCATGGCGTGATTCTCGCGTAGAGCACCTCGCTCGCCATCCGCTTGTTCAACGGCTGGCAGTAGCAGCGCCCGCATAGCATCTATAACAACAAGATAACTCCCTTAATCGACAGGATATGCTTCCGTGACTGGTCAGATGGAGGATGGCCAAATAGGCCTGCAGGAGAGTCGATGGTAGGAGGTGGAACTAGAGGATGAATCTGTGAGCCGAGGCCTGCCCACCTCCCCTCCCCGGAACAGCCGGCTCATCCCCACAGTCCTCTATAACATCATCCGCTGCCTCCTCTTGCTGATGCTGAATAATGGAGAGTGGCATATATAGAGACCGCTCGGTGGATAAAACCTGGGGACAACTCACCCGCCTCTCAATGCGTGGCTCCTCAGGGAACCCCAAATGCTCTAAGACCTGGCTCAGCAGCCTCGGCATCAATAGGAGAAAAGCCTCCGCCCGAGCCAGGTCCTTACGGTGGACCTTCTCCTCAAAATGTAGCACGCGTCACACGAGCTCTAGGATCAACCGTAATCCCTGAATCCTATATAGAGCCTCGAGTATAGCTCTCTTGCGCTGCACATAGTGTTGAAGTGGGAATAAGCTGGTCCGCAGTAACGCGGGTCCACTAGGAGCATCCGCGGGGGAAAGTCGACTTTGGCAGGCCCGTACCGTGGTATTCCCTGGAAGCTGCAGAGCTAACCATCTCTCTTCTCACATATCGAGGCCACCACGATATTCGTGGAATTCGCCAGAATCATCGCAGCCCACGCAGCCGGTATTATCGTTGCGCCGAGTACCCTAGGCGCCCGCCAGATATCGAACCCGATTCCAACTGACCAGGGCAGAACTCCTGGATGTCATAAAGGTGGATAAAACCTGCTAATAACCGTGGATAGAAAACCGCCTCGCGTCAGCGAACGGGAGCGTTGAATATCGCTCGATCAACCGCGATCGAATCCCCGAATCGCCGGGTCCGCGTCAATGCCTCTGCATGTCGTAATATGACTCCATATGGTGTCCGCACGAAGATCTACGCCCTCGGATTGATCGCATCTAAACATCGTCGCCCGATCCTCAAGCGGGGATAACTCGCGATCGAACCCGATCATCTCGGGAGACAAATGGCCTAAACCGAGATGACTCACCCGAGCCTGATGTCCGGGCCCGCTTGGAAGGTGGGGCCCTCCGGCATGGTCTCGATGTGCACCGGGGAAGGCCCAGGTCCAACCCCGGTCCCGACATCGCTCGACGTGGAGCCCCACACAGCCTCGAGGTTCCCTCCTGACATGTAAGAATAATGCAAGTTGTGTCTCTACAACCCGGTCCTAGAGTGAGCATCATCTGAGCTCGATGTGCTCACACTGCCTCGTGTGGGAATCAACCCACTCGGGCCTCAGAACGGCGGGCTCCGCTGCACGAACCATGGTCGACGCATCAGCGCGGCGGGTAGAGGCAGAGCAGTAGTTCACGGGAGTACGTGACTGGTGGCAACGACCAGGCGCGACGTAGTGTGGAGGTCAGTTGGTAAATGGTTGCACAAAGTGCAACGTTGGGAGTGGGAGGCGTGCGATGGCGTGCGTACAGTGAGAGATAGATGAGTAGGGAGGCTCAGGAAAAATTTCCAAAGAACTGATTGAAATGAGGGTGGGGACCTTTATAACTGTCACAGCTTGAAAGGTCCCCTAGAAGCCGAACAAATGCTAGGTCAGCTCGCTATTATTGCGAAATTTATGCCCTCGGCATCGAGAGCACATTCCGCACAATAAAAATAAAACCGATTTAAATAAATTAAAAAAATAAATAATATAAAATAAAATAATATAATATAAACTAGAATAAAACTAAAATAAACTAAAATAAATAAAAGCTAAAATACAAATAAAAATAAAAATAAAATAAATAATGAAAAAAATACTAAAACTAAAATAAACCAAAAATTGTCTTTAATTAAACTAAAATCAATATTTTTTAATCGGCGCTGGGTCTCAATGGAGACCAAACCGCCATCTCGGCTTCGCGGTTTCATCTTATGGAGGATCGGGCGAGGAGGAGCTCCCTTTACTTACCGCAAAGACGTGTGCCGCAGCTTGCCTTCGCTGCCATTTCTCCTTTGTGCCGGAAGCTTCTTTCACTCGTGGTGCCGAGGAATCATCAAGCTTTCGCGTGAGGACCGAGTCGCCAATTCTCCATCAATTGCTTCACTTCTTTTTCTTCACCAATTTACCCGCAGCCATGAACACTTGATTTTTGCACTGAATCCAATCAAGCTTAGTTTCATTCCAATTCTTGACCTTCATCCCCCATCGCTTATGCTGTTGCTCAGTGAAAAAATATCGAGCCCAATGTCATATCACAAATGTGAGTCGCATTTGACTCCATTCCTGCAAGAATTGATTATCGCATTGGAAAAGACCAAAAATACCTTCCCAGGATGATTGTCACAAGATTTAGTCTAACTGCGATCGTTCTTATGCCCAGCACTACAAAATCCACTTGATAGTAGAATTTGTCCACCTTTACCAAAACATCCTCAACTATTCCCTTAGGAATTTCACCCATCGATCGCTTGCTGATAGAGTGATGTCGTAGCTTAAGCCCCCAAACCCAAATGCTTATATATTGAGTATAAAGGGCAGTAGGTTCACACTGGCCCCCAAGTCCAACAGTTTTATCTATGCAAGTTCCTCCAATGTCGATATCGTAATCTCAGATCCTAGATTTGCCCGGGGTTTTGCTTGGAATGATGACATTGACTTCGCTATGAAGGCTTTCTTTTTAATGCCCAACCCTCTTTGACCGCACAGTGTCCTTCAAAAACATTTCATGTGTCAGACCGTTTAATCATGTCATAAAGGATATTTAATTACTTGCCTTAGCACTCCCCTGCAAATTTCGCCTTGGTTTTTGTGATTTTCACTTTGCCTCTAAGTGCTCGAGGAAATGGAGGGGCATGTTTTTTTCATTGAATCTTCTCTCGATTATTATTCTCCTCAGGTTCAGCTTCCTTCTTTCCTTGAGTTTCTTCAAGACAACTTAGCATCGGTTGCCTCAATTCTTTTCCACCTCAAAGTGATTATAACCTTTTACTCATCCATTCTCGTATCGGGGGGGCTTCACCGATGAGTCTATCTCATGTATTCCTCTAGGGTTTTTGGCTGTGTCTGAAGGGAATTTCCTTTTCAAAGACCCTATTGTCGTGTTAGACAACCCGGTAATGGAAGTTTGCAACTCAAAAATGCATGTCGGTTTGAACTCTTGTTGAGGCAGCTTTCAACCGCTCAATTTTTTGATTGGTTTAGACATTGACGGATTTGCCTCCTCTGTGCAATTTCCCACCACTCGCTTCAAATTCAAGATGGCTTGCTCAACAGAGAAGAAGGTGTGGAGGTTGTTGCTGGCCGTTGTGCCTCGGGGGGCATATGCAGGGATTTTAGCTTCCATGATAGGTTCGATGATTCTCTAATCGGGGTTATAGGTGTTACCATATGAGCATTTTATGGTAGTGGCTTATTTTGACTCAAGACACGGGCATGCTCTTGCATTAATTCCCCTTTAACAAGGAACTTATTGGACAAATATTCCCAGGTGGCTATTTGACTAACGATTAAAACAAGATGGTAGAGATGCAAGCAACTCATTTACTCGCTTGCATTGCATCGATTTCTCATATTTCCATTCCTCCAACCTTCTCAGTCAAAGTGGTCATTTTGCTTTCATCTCCATGTTCTAAAGTGCATAAATGCCTCCTCGTGGCTCGAATGCCTCATTCTTTCGCCTTCCTTGATCTGTCTATCCCATGCCTTGGAAGTTTAAGCCACATAATTCAAAAAGTCCATGGCTTCATCTAGGTTTTTGCTCAGGAAGTCCCCTCCACACATGGTTTCTAGCGCCGCTTTCAATGGTCGAGTATTATACCATCATATAAATGATTCGAATTAGCATCCATGTATCAAAACCATGAAGGTGTGGACATGCACCTGATGGTCTCTATGAACCTCTCCCAAAGACGATAAAACTTCTCATTGTCGTAGGCCGAGTAAGTGTAGATTTGCTCTTCAAACTGTTGGTCTTGGTCAGGTGCAGATCGGCGAATTCTTCAAAATTCAACTTGGAACATCAATTTCGACTGCTCGGCCTCTCAATGAATGGAGTTTCTGCTATTTTGGCTTTGTCCTTGAGGGTTAATGGGAATGCTCTTCAACTTCAACAAAACCCATATCTGCTACACCTTCTTAAAAGTTATGCACACTTCCTCAAAATCCCGAATGTGGTGTGCATGGATTTTCATTTTCCATGCCATGAAAAGTCGGGCAGGGGCAATTCAGAGCAGGTCTCACCGCACATCCTCGCGAAAGCGGTATGATGCGTGAAGGAGCACTAACTCTAGGAGGGTGTATGTGGTCCTCATTGATTCAGAGATGTCGTTGATTCATTGGAGCTCGCTTGTCGACTTTGCTTTCCCCTCGTGTAGAGGATCCATTTTCTCACTATGCACACCGACTTCACAATCCTCACACCTGCACTAACTCTTTACGCCCACTCCGACATCCCTATCCCGATGCATAAACACCTCGCGGACACAAAAAAGAGACCAAGCAAGGAACAACTACAAAGCTTGCCAAAAAGATTAGTGTTAGCCAAAATGATAAAATGACTGTAATGATAAAAACTGCCCAATAGTGACTGCTGAGTAAAAAAACTTGATATTCTAAACAATGAATTCAGTGCGGTTAGGGTATTCAACACTCTGTAATGAAGATTACAAGTACATATCAACTCATCATCCGTAATTTAGCACCATCCAAGAACTGGCGCCATTTGATTTGTGTCGTAGGGTGATCCTAATCAACAATATTTGTATCTTAAATTTATCCTATCACGTGAGTCGTTATCAAGTAGTATAAATGGTTCTAAAGGTCGAACTCAGATGGGTTTTCATCTTTACAAATGACTCGTGATCGCGATTCAAAATGTGGTGAGGTTTTCATTTGATTTTCGGATTTGTACAAAAGTGTGGTGTCACTAAGCTAATCGAGCAAATTTAAAATAAGATGGAAGGAAGACCTTGAAGTCTGGTCACTAGTTTGGTATGACGGGGTTATATAGGTGTCCTCGTTATTTCTCGCATTGTGGCAAATAAGATATAGTCGCTTCCAAAACGGGATCTTTGTTTAGTCCTTTAAAACCAACCCTTAATAACATTTTATTTGAACCATAGCATTTATCAGCATTTAATGTTCCAAATAGCTTGAAAATGGCAGCGATTTAACCTACTTTCAGTGGGCTCGTGAATGACATCTAATGGATGTCGCGGTATCTACATTAAGAATACATCGAACCCCCAAAGCATGCCAAGTATTGACCAAAGAAAATACATTAAATAGCATTTAAACTTAGTTTGGAAAGTTTGAAACACAAATACGAAAAATTTGTCATGAAAACAGAGAGGAACACCTCGCAAACCAACATCAACCAACCTAAAGAACCCCTCCTTCAAGGTTTCGAGGCTTAGCCAAACATCCTTTGAGTTGTCATCCTCAAAGGGGTGTGTTTGGTAGCCTAGAAAAAGAGAGAAAGAAGAGAGAGAAGAGAGAAAATGGGAACCAAAACAGGGTTTGAATGAAAAGCTGCGTGAAGTGAATAGTTAGGTTACAAAATGTTCATAACATGGCTTATATAGCCTCCCAAACATGTGAAAGTACCAAACTAACCTAAATAATATGGTTACATTGAGGGCAAAAGAGGAATTAAACAAAACGGAGTCGTTTGGATCACAAAAAAGGGAGCAGGATTTTCGCTATGCATAGATTTCGCTATCATAGTGAGGTCTCAATATAGCTAAAATTGAAATTTCGCTATGCATAGTAATTCTTTCGCTATGATAGCAAAAATTTAATATACGAAATTTCGCTATGCCATAATAATTTTCCAAGTTAATAACGTCGCTTTCCCGCATCCTCCAACCTGCATTTCTCCTCTTCCAGCTTGATATTTCTTCATCCCAGGCTTGATGAAATCGCCGAGAATTCATACGAACTCAGCATAAATAAACACAATTACGATGCTAAGCTTGATATGATGGTGAGGCTACTAAACCCGCAAAACTATAAAACAACCTCAAACAAAATCGCAATACTAATGGACCTCGCACATGTCAATCGCCACTCAATATGATTAGTATGCAAAAGCACTAAACCTGTTCTAAATAGAACTCAAAATAGCACTCGGGGTACTAATCGCCAGGCTCGAGGTAGACCAGAAAAAGTTTCAATTATGGTGAAATTGATGCCACCCAATTACAGCGTGGGGTTGAATCGTAAGTTTTTAGGTCATGCTGGATTTTATGTGAAGATTTAATGTAGATTTCTCAAAAATTAGACCACTATGCGTATTGTTGAAAAGGATACTAAGTTCGCTGATGAATCCAGTTAAGAATTCTTTGAAGAAATCAAATCCGCACTAGTTGAAGTTCCCATCATGGCAAAACCGCATTGGAACAAAGAATTTGAAATCATCAGATGGCAAATGATTTTGCAATGGGAGTTGTATTGGGATTGAGAGATGAAAAGGGTTCATAATATATTGCCATGCCGCTGAAACCTCTCAACGAAGCCCACAAGAAATTAGCTCTACTAACGAAAAGGGAGATGCTGGCGATGCATTTTGCATGTGAAAATTTTTGGCCATACATTTTGGGGTCCCATGTTATTATACACACTGATCATGCAGCAATCAAGTATCTAATGGCAAAGAAAGAAGCAAAGCCAAGACTGATCAGGTGGGTATTGTTATTGCAAGAATTTGATTTAGAAATAAAAGACAAGAGAGGTTGTGACAATGTGATAGCTGATCACTTGTCAAGAGTGGAGAAACCTGCAGTACAAGAAGGAAGAAGAGAATAAGAGAAATTTTCCAGACGAAAGAAGAGTTCCACCACACATCTTCAAACAAGATCTTTAGTGAGGCGAGAGGCTGCAGGTAGTCCGCGTAGAAGCCAGGAATCAGGTGCCACTGCAATTGAAGCCACAAATGAGTGCCAAGGCATCTCACAAATAGTGGACTACATCCGATGTCCGTTTAGTCGTTAAATAGGAAGCCTAATGACGGAAGTGAGAAGGTGCACTGGGCAATGCTCAAGATTTTATGCAAATACGGCGTATCACCATATGGAGTGACATTTTGCGGATAAAAATAATTCCCCACAAAATTTCCAATCAGGATTTTACTGCCTATTGTTTTTACATGACCATGAATGGGTGAAGTTGTGTGATCAATGCTAAAGAATGGGAAATATCAATAGGAAGGCATGAAATGCCCCCATAAGGTATTCGGTGGTGCAATTGTTTGGATGTATGGGGAATGGATTTCATAGGGCCTTTTCCACTTCATTGGGGAAATATATACAGGCTCTAGCCGTGGATTATGTATCAAAATGGGTCGAAGTGTGCCAGCCTGTCCCAAGAATGATGCCAATACGGCCAGGATTTTTACAAAGAAATATTCTCGCCAGATCAGACACCCAAAGATATGACCGCTGATGGAGGGAGCCATTTTGGCAAATAAGGTGTTTGACAAACTCCATACATATGGTATCAAACACATTATGAGCTTGGCTTATCACCCTTAAACGTATGGGCAAGCTGAAATTTCCACCAGGGAGATAAAGAAAATTCTTGAAAAGATCGTTAGTTCCAACATAAGAGATCGTTCGTTTGATGATGCACTCCTCAAGTATACAGATCGCTTAAAACTCCCATTGAATGACCCCATACAGGCTTGTCTTTGAAAACCATGTCATCTACCTCTTGAGCTAGAATATGCTATAAAATATCAAGAAGCTAAATTCTTCTTGATTTCAAGGTCATAAAGAAGTGTAGGGCTACTCCTGAAGTAAACAATTGGAAGAGTCGAGGAATGAAGCATATGAGCAGTGCCGTGACTACAAAGATAAACAAAGAAATGGCATGATCAACTAATTCTCGAGGAGGGAATTCAAGGCGGAGGATCATGGTCCGTTATTCAACTCAGACTAAGACTCTTCCAGAAAGCTTAAATCCAAAATGGAGGACCATATACGTAGTCTCAAGTACGGTCAATTTGGGGCGGACACTTAAAACCAAGAATCATGAGAATTCAAAGTTAATGGTCAGGAGATTAAAGCACTACCTTAGGAGAAAGTAATTTGGAAGAATAACCCTTAGTTCCTCGAATGAGAAAATTGAAGAAACAGTAACAATGGCAAGAATAAGTCCACTAAAGACTAAAAATTGAGCAAACAGGGAAGTGCAATCCACATCGCTTTGTTTTAAGTTTTTCTGTTAAATTTTCTTTTTGATGTTTAAATTTATAATAGCTTTTGTGTAATTCTGATTTATATTTGATTGAAAAGTAGGTAAATAATTTTGTTAGTTTCGTAACAACAGAAAGATGTGCAAAAGTAGAGCATTCATAATCGCTTCCAATCCGCATCGAGACAAAAGATACTCTCTTGATTTTAAATTTGTCTTTTATATGGCATGATTGGAAAGTTTGGGGAATTTTTAATTTGTTAAGGTGCTTAAATTTTGAATGTGATGCATAGTGGATGATTTTGTTGAATATTTTTTACGATGAAGATGAATCGAAGCTGTAGTAGTCTTGATCGATTCGAATAAATTGAAATCGCTATGAATTTGATTGTTTAGAAGACCTAAAATTTTTTCCGGGTCGCAACACTAATCCAAAAGTTGCAAAACTAAGAATGTCGGATGTGGAAACAATAAATAGAAAAGGAAGTCAAATGCTGGAAACCGAGGTTGCGACTCAAAATAAAGCAAGGAAAGAAAAGAGAAAGTCAGACATAAAAATTCCCCCGTCAGACCACATTTCGTGTCGCAAAAATCTTGAAGTTGCAACCAAAAGAATCCAAAATTCAATAAAGGTGGGATTTTAAACCTCTCATTTTGGGCGTCCCAGCATTAAAAACAGGATTCATTGAAAATCATTAATTAAGAGGCTCAATATTTAATGTCGCGACTCCATGTCGCAATCATGACATTGAACCCGTTGTCGCCCACTTCAAGCCCATTAAACTCCGCAATTCATCCCAACCCTTCCACTTTCTACATCCATCTTCTCGAAATCTTGAAACCCTAGGAACTGTAGAGCTCAACAATACCCCTCGCAATTCTTCACTAATGGCAAGAATGAAGAAGACGTCGCGAATCTTAATAGATTGATCGACGAAATCATGCGTGAAAAAGTGTCGAGGGCAAGAGGAGGCAATGCACTTCAAAACTCAACCTCAAGAAGAGATAATGTTGAAAAAGGAGACCACAAATGCAGGAGGATGAGCAAACCCACAAAGAAGCAATAGGAGAAGAACAAGACTTCATTTCAATGAAGCTAAAGAATTCAGGAACAAGGTGATGTTTGACAAGGAATTTGAGTTTCAGGAAAGAGGTTTCGCAAACTAATTTACCCATTTTTGGAAGTAATAGAGAAAAGAGGTTGCGGATTCTTTTGCGAGCACAAAGCACCAGGATTCTCGACTCTTCCCAGGGAATTCTATGCAAATATGGTTGGAATGAAGGTTGACTCTGTTTATGTGAGAGGTGTTTAGGTGCCCTTCGGTGATAGAAGAATAAATGAAGTGTTTAAATTGAGAGATTTTAAACATGGGTCGAAATATAAGAAGTTGTTGAAACCCAAACTTGAAAATATAGTGAATCCGCTTGACTGGAGGAAAAGGGAAATGGAGGTGACGAAGAAGAAACTTCATCATGCCATCAAAAGAGTGAGCTCCTCCTTTCACCCAAAGCACAAAGTCTGGTTCTTTTACCATATGTTCTCAGAATAGGCCTTACTAAACACCTTTGCTCAGTCAGAGAGCAAGAAGCCCTCCTTTTGTATGCCTTTTTGAAAGGATACAAAATGAATATAGGCATTCTAATTGAAGAATCCATCAGAGGATACCACCATAGTAATAAGAGAGGACTGATCCCTCATCCTACCACTATAACCACACTTTGTCTCAAGGTGGGTGAAGAAATTGGGAGTGAAGAAGAAAAGTGTCCTCGGGTCTCTAACCTTGATAGGGAGGACTAAGGGACCTAAAGGAAAGAGGCGGTAAGGAGGTGATGCAGGTAGATGCAAAACAGAAAGCAGAGACAAATGTCGAAATGATAAAAGAGAATGGAGGAAGTCATTGATGTGCAGAACCTTCCTGGGGCGTGATTAAGAAGTGAAACTCTGTGAGTAAGCCCAACCTATCCTTCATTTCCAGAAGTACAGGAACAAATGTCTGCTCAAGTAGAAGGATCTAGGAGCAGGGAAGGAAATACTGAAATCATGGAAATTTTCAGAGCAATGAGAGGGAGATGGAGGAGAGAGAACTGAAATGGGAAAGCAAAATAATCAGTATCAAAGAAGAATTCTATGGAAGTCGCAGCTGCATAGAAAGGAGCAACATGGGAAGAAAAACTTGGAGAATCGAGAAGAAGAACACAAGTGAGGAACCGAAGAAACAAGAGAAGAAAAGATGATGGAAAGAATAAAGACAAGCATGCAAAACATTTTATAATAATCAATTCAAAAGGGATGCGCTCGATTTGCTAAACATACCGTAAAGAGATGCAACGGGAGAATAACATGCTAAGGAAGATTGGATGGGTTCAAGCATTTATACAGGGAACTGTTCAAGGAGTTCGAGAGATTAATGAAAGAAAGAGATCTGTTGTGTTGGGAAGACAATGATGAGTATAGAAGAAAAACCCGGTTGGAAAGTATGGACTTGATCAATCGTAATCCTGGTCCGTTACTGTGACTTGCCCTCGAGGTGCAAGGAACGCTTAATCATGGGAAAGAGAGGCAAGACACGCTTATTCATGCAGTGCAACTAAACAATGAAATATCTGCAAAAGGCAAAGAAACTCCTCCTACAGTTGAGAGACAAACATCCAAAATGAGATTTCCCAAGTTTGAGCCCAAGATACGCTTTGATGTAGAGCTTCCTCCCAACATAATACCTAAAAAGGCCTGCAAAATGAAGAAAGGGAACCAAAGTTTTTCTTCTAGCATGTTATCAAAATCCCCATATTCTAAAATTTTAATAGAAAAATGCCTTGTTCATCCAAACCTCGTCCGATGTTTTATTGAATTTTCATTTTATAGTTACTTCTCACTTGTTGGATCGCTTCTGTATTGTTGAATGAAAAAGTCGATTAGATATAATTAGATATTTATCGATGGATGAACATGACTTGATAAATTTTGTGTTTGTGTCACTGCTAAAGATGAAAAGAACAAGTGCCTCGTCTGCAAGGATCAAATAAACAATTATGTTCTTCCCAAGAACAAAATTGAGGAAAAATATACATGCAGATTAAACCCGGAAATTAGAATGGCGTAAAACAAGATTGCTTAAATCGCTTTAGTCAAAATTGGTAATTGGTTATTGCCGAGGAACAAAATACTGGTTGAAATAATGTGGGGCAGATAGTGGCCATACAAGTCTTGAAGAAATAATACACTGGGGTCAACAAAACTTATGAAACTTTCGAGAGGAATTGGGAACATCTTCCGAGAAATTCAGATTAAGAGTCCAAAGTCTGGAACCTGTTAGATGGCTGATTGGAGGTGAAATCTAGGTGAAACAAACAATACGAAGAAGTTATGGAGGCCATCCCCGCAGCTTTGAGCTTTTCTAAGCCTACTCCTTATATGCTAAAGCATATTATCTAGTTCTCACTGAGCCAATTAAGCCTAATTTCTTCATTAGAAATGTAAAGAATCGAAAAACCTAAAATTCCCTTCCTTGCAATAACCCTACAGCAAAGAGACCAAATTATCCAATCAGCCTTAAAAAGTCTACTATAGCGAAGAAACAAGTTTGGGGAAAATATTTCCGCATGTTACGATGAACGGAGGAGAAGAAGTAAAGATGCAAATTAATGAAAAGTGGAATGTTTTGTCTTGTGGCCTACTTCCCGAACAATAAGCTCGTAGGTGTTTTAACACCTAGTATCCTGTCAATAACCCGGTATGGAGTTACTAGCCCAAAGTCTTTAAGAGTGATAGAAAGCCTAAGAAGACAAAAACATTGCACTATTCTCGACCTTAGAAAAACAAAAAGCAAAAAGAGTTAAAAAAAGTGAACTAGCCTAATAAAGTGCATATGGAAATTGAAATTCCATAAAGAATTCAAAAGATGAATCGTGCCAAGATTGAGGAGAATCAGCAAGTACAAAAAGAAAAAATGGTGAAAGTAGAAGGCAACAAGTACAGAGAAAAGGTGGAAACTGGGTGATTTGCAACTTAAATTTTTCCCATTATCTACCTAATTACCTAAGCCCAACATTACAAGCCTGAAATACCACATTGATCTTGAAGGTTGAACTTACCTACATTAGTGGAGATCAATATGAAAAACAAGCCTATGGGACTTTGATCAACAGTCCAAGAAAACTCCCAGAAGATTAACTAAATTCAACATGAAATGTAGAAAAGGATTGAAGACTCCGTACACACACAGAGAAAGATTCGTTGAATAAACTGCTTAAACACATTAGTTCATCAAGAAATTTGTGATAGGAAGTATACCGCTTCTTATTCTTGAATCGAAATTGAAATTTAAAATGATGTCGGTATCTCTTATTTCTAAGGAAGGTGGAATAAGAAAGACCGCAGCGAATACGTTGAAAATGTCTGGGGTAAATTTAGTTTATTGTTTCGAGATTAAATTATTTTTTCGTTTGTATGTACCTGGGGTTGAAAAATTGATGAGTCCTGAAAAACTGACAGATTTTAACCATTTTTCGCCAACAAGGCGATAATGAAACGATTTGAATAATGATAGCTTTACCCAAAACTTAATTTCGTTAAAACAAGAAATCATCATCAGAATGAAGTCAAGAACTGAAAACAGAGTTTGATGCAGCTTGAAGCTAACTGGCTTAAGTCGCGATATCAACAACCAGCCTGAGAAGAAATAATAACCGCGAAGTTTCGTGGATCAAGAAAGAGGTTGCGATAAAGGAAATGTGGTCGACTAAAGGAAATATCCAAAAGAAGACCTTCTAAGTGTCATGACACCACTACGTCATGACACTAATCACGCTAACCGAGGGTCGCCATATCACTCCGATGTCGCGACATGGATCCGTCAATAAAAGCCACAAGAGAGGTCTTTGCAAGTAAACAAAGTTGCAACTAGTTTAATGAAAGGCTCCTTTGCGGTCGATACGCCGCTTAGATCGCCACATGTCAGAACTGGAGTCTCAATAGAAAAAGTGAAGTTGCAACCACATTAAGAGTTTAAGAATAGAAAAGGAAGTCACGACCTGGAACAAAAGAGGAAAGGAGGAAATTGGTTGCAACAAAGAACTAAGGTTGCACCAGAAGAGAAGAAATGGTCAGCAAAAGAGGTCACGACATCACCTTGAGGTCGCGACATAAAATTGAACCTGTGAAAGCAGAAGCCCACCAACACAATCGCGACCAAGAAAAGAAAGTCACAACATGAAGTCATCCCACAAATGTAAAGGTGGTCGTGAACTAAAATCGGCCACGCAACTCGCAAATGTAAGAAGAGAAGACAACGTATGTCGCGACATAAAACCGTGGGTCGCGACATCAACTCGGAGAAATATTGAGCAATGAAGTCACGACCACAAACGAGTCACACAATTGATCCAAGCAAAATATATAAGAAAATCGTCGCGAATACAAATCTAAGCTCGATTTAACTCGGAGCAAAGAAGAGAATCCATGTCGCGACATCAACTCTGAGGTCGCGACACAGACGCTGAGCTCGGGCTTTTTCGAATTCCACCGAACTTTTGGGGATTCAACCCACTTCCTTTACAAAGATAAATAGACCATGTTAGAAGAGTAAAGTAGTTTCGTCTTCACTACCTAGAAAAGGAAAGGAGAGAACTCGTTGTATAGTTTAGAATAGATTTTTATTTTTTTATTTTTTTTATTTTTTTTTTTATTTTTTTTTTTTTTTTTGGTATTGAATTTACGTGACCGTGCAGACTAGTAGAGCTGGATTTTTTCATTTATGTTATTTTTTCTTAGAATTACTGCCTAAAAATTTATGAAATCTAGACAAATTTCTGGAATTCATTTTTCTCGCTTATCAGAATTACGTTGGTCAGACGTGGATCTGCCCATTTCTACCCACAATACAAGACCTGAGTACGCCGGCGGATTTTTATCTACATTTAGTTGTGCATTTTTCCCGCACAATTATGGAGAATTAATTTGGGTTCGGTTTACTTAATTGGTGTCGTTTTTTGAATGGATAAGTTCCCAATAGTAGTACACACAAAATAAATTCATTAGGGAATTTATTGTCCGATTTCCGTGGATGCCCCCCCACGTGACACGTAGACGGAGATTCCCCGAAATGAGAAAATTCTTTTATGGGTATGCTCTACTACCATTGATGAACTGTTGAGCTTTGAGAATTCATTTTGATAAATCCCCCATTCGCTTAGAATTGAAGTTGGAGGGGTGTATTTAACAATATAAATAATCAGAGAGTTCACCTTAATTTAAAGGTAAGTTCCTATCCCCGTGTTAGTTGAGATCTAATCAAGGGAAAGGGACAAACCCACAAATCTGGAGGTTGAGCCACCAATTAAGTGGTAGAAACTTTACGAAAATCCTGAGAAGGAAATGCAAAAGGTCTATCACAATGTGAAATGGTGCTAAGTATCGAGAAAGAAAAAATACCTGTATCTTGCAAGAGAATTTGGAATACAGGCTGGTTTGATCTTTGTCTCAGAGAAGCAAGGGTATCCAGCCGGTGAATATGGAGAAATCCAATTCCTACAATGAGAAAATCTTGGACAAAACCATATCCATACATAGAATAGAGTAATGTGTTTTAAGTGCTTGAATTGACTGCTTCATTGTATTTCATCATAAGCCTGCTTTCTCACATTAGAAACTCCATTCAACTTATTCTTGTAAGTTGCGATTTATTTTATTCATTTACTTCTTATTTTATCTTAGTTTGATAATATTCAGTCTATGATCTTAATTTTTTTTTTCTGTAGTTTAGATAAACCTTTCACTAAGTGTTCTAGTCTAAATAGTATGGAAATTTAGTAGTCGGGGGTGGTTGATCTTTAATTCAAGGTTAATCTCTCGTGGGAATGATACCTCGACTTACATCTCGATTTTACTACTTGTATGACTCGGTGCACTCGCGTCATACTTGACCCTTATTTTTAAATCATGAACATTAAGAAAAGTTATTTTATCAAGAAAATTTATCCAAAGTGACATAGATGCAAGAGAAGTGTAAGGCTCTTGTAATTATGTTAATTTGAGGGGTTTTTAGTCTATATAGAAAAAGGCAAACAACCACTTGTAATAGGTTGAGGACCCCCAAGAAAAGAAGGCCAATGAAGCCTTCCAAAAAGAAAAAGAAAAAGAAAAAGAAAACGAAAAAAAAAAAGAAAAAAAAAAGAATAGAAAAGCCGCGACGCTTTACCTTGAAACCCGAGCATGGTCTGAGGGGTATATGGTGAAAGCCTTTAAAGTCTGGTGCCCTAAGCCAACTAGTTGGGAGCCACCGACTTAGTGCTCGCTACGTGGGTGGATGAGTGAGGTTTAGCAAGTTGTATGTGCTGGAGTTTCGAAATCATTCTGAGTCCGGGGTGAAACCTGAAGAGTTAGTGGTTGAAAGATCCTTATAACTTGATGCCCTAAGTCTTAGATGGATTCATCAGGACTCGCTATATTACGGACTTCGTGAGGTCGATTCATTAGCATTGCACCTCACAATACAAAAAGAAATATGAACTAAGAGTAAATGTATTTATTTAGGTTGGTCAATGTTCTAGGTCTCGTAGTGGCTTATTGGGGAAAGAAAGAATAAAGGTGTTATTGTTAAAAATCGATCACATAAACACTTAGTTTTTTGGTGGAAGTTTCAAAGGTCGATTCGCTGGATTGATACTTTCAAACTTGGTTCAGATGTGGTACTCTTTTCTCCCGAGATGGTCATTGTGCAAGGTTTTGGTGATTCGTGATTGAGGCAGGCATTACTTATCCATATACTTTTGAGAATACGCACTTTGCATGAGCATGTAACTTACTTGTTTCTATTTATGCTACCGCTTAAGGGACTAGCAATGTGTCGGTTGGGGGGAGTGATTAGTACCTAAATAGTGCTATTTTGAGCCCTGTTTAGTGCTGGTTTTGAGCACTTTTTGTGTACTAATCAACTTAAATAACGCAATTGACACACTAAGGTCCCGGCTATACTACTGATCATATTTTGTGGATAATTTTGTAGTTTTGCAAGCCAATTACACCATTATCATCAAGTCGACTCAAATATAAAGAACTCGAGCCGAACTCGAAGCCGCATGTACAAGTCAGAAGGCAATTAGAGCTAAAAACAGAAGAAGAGAGGAGCATTTGCAATTTTGCAAAGGTCACACTTTCGCAACCCGCAGATCGCTGTGCTACGAATTTCGCAGCTCCTACCCGTTTGTTGTTTGACCTCACCTTTTTTTATTGATTTTTGTGATATTTTCCCAAACTGTCCTCCATGTAATTTTGATATTTCATACTTTT